>PVLC010034344.1:0-16959 GCA_004027655.1 Graphiurus murinus
AAAAAAAAAAAAAAAAAAAAAAAAATCCCTGGGAGTGATGTGCATATTTGTAACCCAAGACTTGGGAGACTGAGACAGGAGGATCGCAGGTTTGAGGCCAACTTCAGCAACTTGGCAAGACTCGCAGTAACCTAGAGAGACACTATGTCCAAACAAAAAATAAAAGGGCTAGGGGTGTAGCTTGGAGGTAAAATGCCCCTGGGTTCAATCCCCAGTACCTAAATTAATTAATTAATTTATGTAAGGGTATAACTTGGAGGTAGGATGACCCTAGGTTCAATCACCAGTACAAAAAAAGAAAGAAGGAGGAGGAGGAGGAAAAGGAGAAGGAGGAGGAGTAAGAAGAAGAAGAAGAATGCAAACAAGAAAAATTCTGGGAAGGATGTAGGGAAATAGAAGCTTTTTTTTCTTTTTTTTCCGGTACTGGGGATTGAACTCAGGGGCATTCTACCTCCGAGCTATATCCCCAGCCCTATTTTTTATTCTTTATTTTGAAACAGGGTCTCACTAAGTTGCAGAGTGCCTCACTATGTAGCTGAGGCTGGCCTCGAACCCGGATCCTCCAGTCTCAGCCTCCCAAATGCTGGGATTACAAGCGTGCACCAACACGCCCAGCTAAATATAGAAGCTTTTATACACTGTTGGTGGGATTGTAAATTAGTAAAACCACTATGGAGATCAGTATGGAGGTTCCTCAAAAGACTAGAAATGAAACCTCCATATGGACCAGCTACACCTTTCCTTGGTATCTTTCTGAAAGAATTAAAGTTAGAATACTATAGTGAAACATGCATATCCACATCTATTAGCAGCACAATTCACAATAGCCAAATCATGGAACCAACCTAGGTGTCCATCAACAGATGAATGGATAAAGAAATTGTGGCTGGGCATCATGGTGCATGCCTGTAATCCCCGTATTTGGGAGGCTGAGACAGGAGGATCACAGGGTTGCAGCCAGCCTCAGCAACTTAGTGAGACCCTGTTTTCAAATAAAAAAATAAAACAGGGCTGGGGGTGTAGTCAGGTGGTAGAAAGCCCCTGAGTTCCATCCCCAGTGCTACCAATAGAATTTTACTCAACCATAAAGAACAAAATTATGTCATTTGTTTGATTTGTTTGCAGGAAAATAGATGGACCTAGAGAATATTACGCTAAGTGAGACCAGCCAGTCTCAAAAAGTCAAAGGTCATATGTTTTCTGTCATATGAGGAAGCTAGAAAGAAAATAGGAAACAAAAGGGACTTCGGTGAAATGAGAAGAAAGACCAGTAGGATAGTAGAAGGGGGTTGGAAGAGGGAGAAGCAGAGAGGAAAAACGAGGCTCGAGGAAGAAAACATTTCAAATACTATTGTGTGCATATATGAAGAAATCACTACCAATCTCACTAACACGTGTGGAGAGGAAAGGAGAGGGAGCAGAGTGGGACATGGAGGAAAATACAGCAAGTGCTGTGTGCATATGTAAATGTAGCACTTTGAACCTCGCTATAATGTATAATTAAAGTGCACCATAGAAAGTTTAAGAAAACAAAATAAAATAAAAAATTTAAAAAAAGATTCTGAAAGGTAGAAAGAAGGAAGATCAACCAGGGCTCTCAAGGCCCAAGGAACAACACAGTGGTGAGTCCCCAGGCCCCCATGTGGAGCTGAAGCCAGCACCCATGAAAAGCCAATGGGCATGGACAAATCCCAACAAAAGCCAGTTCTCTCTAGTCAATTTGAGCCAGGAAAGCAGTATAGCAAGACAGAATTTTATTTTAAAGTATAATGTCACCACTAGATTTTTTATTTGTTTTGTTTTGTTTTTATACTTGGAATTGAACCCAGGGGCATTTTACCTTTGAGCTACACTCCCAGCCCTATTTTTTATTCTTTATTTTGAAACAGGGTCTCACTAAGTTGCAGAGGGCCTCACTAAGTAGCTGAGGCTGGCCGCAAACCTGGAATCCTCCTGTCTCAGCCTCCCAAGTACTGGGATTACAAGCGTGTGCTACCACACCTGGCAAGACAGAAAACTTTTAGACAATAACCACTTTCTACTGTAGCCAAACGCTACAGAGTAAACTGTGACCTGCATGCCCACCTGGATAAGGAAGCCTGAGCTTCCACCTGCCTCCACTCCCAGCTGGATGGTGTCAGAGGTGGCCCAGTGGGGCAAGTCAGGACTTTCACCACTCCACACCGTTAAGGAGGCCACCAGTGGCCCTCCCTAGACAGACACACAGTTGATGTCAGTGGGGCTGTGTGGGGAGCTGTACGGAGGCCTTGCCTTCCCTCCAGCCAGGAAGAATCAATAGCCCAGTGCACAGCCAGTGCCACAGAGGTATGATTTATTTTTTCATTTTTGTTTTTTGCAGTGCTAGGGATTGAACCCAGAGCCTCACAAATACTAGGCAAGTGCTCTACCATGAAGCTACATCCCCACGCTAAAAGGTGTAATTTTTTTTTTTTTTTTGTACTAGGATTTAACCCAGGGACATTCTACCTCTGAGCTACAACCCCTGCTCATTTTATTTTTTGTTTTGAAACAGTGTCTTATTGGTTGCTGGGAGTTGAACTTGTGATCCTCCTGTTTCAGCCTCCAAAGTACTGGTATTACAAGTGTATGCCACTGCGCCTGGCTTAATTTTTCTAAAAACTCCCAAAGAATTCCTTAAGCCCCAGTGGCTTCAACTGGAGAATTCTACAAAATGTTTAAAGATAATATAATACCAATTCTATAGAGCCTCTTTCAGAAAATAAAGCAGAGAATACTTTCCAATTCATTTTATGAAGCTATTATTACCCTGATGCCCAAACCAGACTAAAGCTACACAAAAAAAGAGAAAGAAAGAAAAGGAAAGGAAAAAGAAAAGTGCAGACCAATATTACTCATGAACATAGACACAAAATCTTAGCAAATGACACAAAATATTAGCAAATGAAATTCAACAGTATAGCAAAAGAATTACATACCATGACTGAGATTCATTCCAGGGAAGCAAATCTGTGTCAACTATTTGAAAATTAATATAATCTACCATATTAACAGGCTAAAGAAACAATCATATGACCATACCAATCATTGCAAAAATATTGGCAAAAACCAGGCATGGTGGCACACGCTTGTAATCCGTATTTGGGATTACAATGGGAGGCTGAAACAGGAGGATCACAGGTTTGCACCCAGCCTCAGCAATTTAGTGAGGCCCTGTGAAACTTAGTGAAATCCTGTTTCAAAATAAAAAATAAAATAGGCAGCCGGGTATGGTGGCGCACGCTTGTAACCCCAGCATTTGGGAGGCTGAGACAGGAGAATCTGGGTTCTCCGCCAGCCTCAGCTACTTAGTGAGGCCCTCCGCAACTTAGTGAGACCCTGTTTTTTTTTCAAAATAAAGAATAAAAAATAGGACTGGGGGCATAGCTCAGAGGTAGAACACCTCTGAGTTCAACCCCCAGTACCAAAAAAGTAAAATAAAATAGGACTGGAGGTGTAGTTCAGAGGTAGAATACCCCTGTGTTCAATTCCAAGTGTAAAAAAACAAACAAAACAAAAAATCTAGTGCTAACATTATACTTAATAGTGAAAAGCTGAATGCTTTCCCTTAAGATCAGGAAAAAGAAAGGAATGTCCACTCTGACCATTCTTATTCAACATAGTATAGGAAGTCTTAGTCACTGCAATAAGGCAAGAAAAGGAAATAAAAAGACATACAGATCAGAAAGGAAGTAATTAAACTGTCCTTATTTGTAGGTGATATGATTCTCTATGTAGAAAATCCTAAGGTATCTATAAAGAAAATCTCCTAGAACTAATGAGCTCAGAAAATTCACAGCATATAAGATAAACCTGCAAACATCAATTGCTTCTAGCCGGGTGTGGTGACGCATGCTTGTAATCCCAGCATTTGGGAGGCTGAGACTGGAGGATCCGGGTTCGAGGCCAGCCTCAGCTACCTAGTGAGGCATTCCACAACTTAGTGAGACCCTGTTTTTTTAAAGAATAAAGAACAGGGCTAGGGGTATAGCTCGGAGGTAGAATGCCCGAAAAAAAAAAATCAATTGCTTCTAAATACTAATAACAAACACATGGACACTGAAATTAAAAATACAATATCATTTTCAATTGCTCAAAAAATATGAACTATTTAACTGGGTGTGGTGGCGCATGCCTGTAATCCCAGCACTTGAGAGGCTGAGGCAGAAGAAACACAGGTTCAAGACCAGCCTCAGCAACTCAGCAACACCCTATTTTAAACAAAAAATAAAAGGAGCTAGGGGTATAGCTTGGAAATAGAATGCTCCTGGGATCCATCCCCAGTACCACACACACACACACACACACACACACACACACACACACACACACACAATTAACTATTTAGATATATGTTACTCAAAACATACAGGACTTCTTCGCTGAAAACTACAAAATAGTGAAGAAATAAATCAAAGAAGATCTAAATAAATAGAGAAACACACCACATTCAAGGAGTGGAAGACAATATAGTAAAGACATCAGCCATTTCCAGACTGTTATATGGGCTTAACACTACTGAAATCCTACCAAAATCCCAGCAAGATTTTTTTGTAGAATAGATAAAATTATTATACAATTTATATGGAAGGGCAAAGGAATTAGACTAGCTAAAACAATTTTGGAGGGAACAAAACAATATGGGAGGAATCAGTCAATTAGGAGACTTATTTTAAGACTTAATAGCTATAACAATCAAGTCTATGTAGCATTGTGGAGAGATAGACACACAGATCAATGGAAAGAACAGAGAACCCAGAAATAGACCCACGTGAATATGCCCCATTGATTTTTTTGACAAAGGTGCAAAAGCAATTCAATGGAGGAAAGACAGCTTTTTCAACAAATGGTGCTGGAGCAAGTGGCTTTCCATAGGCAGGAAAGAGAAAAAGAAAAGAAACTTGACCTAAGTCTCACACTTTATACAAAAATGAACTCAAAACGAATCACAAACTTGTAGAATGTAAAACTATAAAACTCTAAGGAGCCGGGCGTGGTGGCGCACGCTTGTAATCCCAGCATTCAGGAGGCTGAGACCAGAGGATCCGGGTTCTTGGCTAGCCTCAGCTACCTAGTGAGGCACTCTGCAACTTAGTGAGACTCGGTTTCAAAATAAAGAATAAAAAATAGGGCTGGGGGTATAGCTCGGAGGTAGAATGCCCCTGAGTTCAATCCCCAGTACCGCAAAAACAAACAAACAAACAAATAAAAAAAACTATAAAACTCTAAGGAAAAAAGCAAAAGAAAAATCTATACTAAGTGAAGAATTCTTAGATTTGACAACAAAAACATAATTCATAAAAAAAAATGACAAACTTAAAACTTTGGCTTGGCAGAAAAAAAAATCTGTAAAGAGAATGAAAAGACAAGCTATCAACTGGGAGAAAAGAATTACAAATCACATATCCAACAAAGAACTAGTATCTAGAGGATATAAACAACTTTCAAAACTTAACAGTAAAAAAACAAAAAAATCCACTTAAAAAATGAACAAAGTCATTGGGTGTGGAGGCAAATGCTTGTAATCACAGTACTTGGGAGGCTGAGACAGAAGGTTCACAGGTTCAAGGTCAGCCTCAGCAATTTAGCAAGATCTTATTTTGAAATAAAAAGGGCTGAGGGAGCTGGGCATGGTGGCGCATGCTTGTAATCCCAGCATTTGGGAGGCTGAGACTGGAGGATCCGGGTTTGGGGCCAGCCTCAGCTATCTAGTGAGGCACTCCGCAACTTAGTAAGACCCTGTTTCAAAATAAAGAATAAAAAGTAGGGCTGGGGGTATAGCTCAGAGGTAGAATGCCCCTGGGTTCCATCCCCAGTACCCCCACACACACACGAAATGGGTAAAGTCAGGCACATGGCACACACCTATAATCCTAGCTACTGGGGAAATTGAGGCAGGAGGATCGAAAGTTCAAGGCTAGCCTGGGCAATATATCAAGACCCTATCTCAAAAAAATAGAAATGGCTAGGAGTTCATTTAAGTGGTAAAGTGCTTGCTTAGCATGTACAAGGCCATGGGTTCAATTCCCAGTACCACCAAAAAAAAAGGAAAAAGAAAAAAAATTCGAGTAAAGAGATTATGACAAATATGTGAAAAGATGTTCAGTTCATTAGCCATCAGGGAAATGCAAGCTTCAACCACAATGAGATGTTACAATATCCCTATTAGAATGACTTTCCCAGGCATGGTAGCGCACGCTTGTAATCCCAGTACTTGGGAGGCTGAGACAGGAGGATCGCAGGTTCTCAGCCAGCCTCATCTACTTAGTGAGGCCTTCTGCAACTTAGTGAGACCCTATTTCAAAATAAAGAATAAAAAATAGGGCTGGGGGTGTAACTCGGAGGTAGAATGCCCCTGAGTTCAATCCCCAGTACTGCAATAAAACAAAACAACAAACAAAATATACAAATGTTTACAGCAGTTTTTGTTTGTTTTCCCTATGATGCCCAAGCTGTCCTCCAATTTTTAATCCTTCCACCTCAACCTCCCAAATAGAGTAACTGGGATTACAGGTGTGTACCACCATGCCCAGCTCTCGTGACAGGGCTTTTTTGTTTGTTTGCTTTTGGATTTTTTTCTGGTACTATAGATTGAACCCAGAAGCATTCTACCTCTGAACTACATCTCCAGGCCCTCACTTTTCTCTCCTCCTCCTCCTCCTTTTTTTTTTTTTTTTTTTTTTTTTTTGGTTGTTGTTGTTGTACTGGGGATTGAACCCAGGTATTCTACCAGACCTATTTTTTCTTTTCCTTTTTTTTTGCGGTACTGGAGATTGAACTCAGGGAAATTCTACCTCCGAACTATACCTCCAGTCCTATTTTTTATTCTTTATTTTGAAACAGGGTCTCACTAAGTTGCAGAGGGCCTCACTAAGCAGCTGAGGCTGGCCGTGAACCTGGATCCTCCTGTCTCAGCCTCCCAAGTACTGGGATTACAAATGTGTGCCACCATGCCTGGTTTACCAGCCCTATCTTTATTTTGGAACAGGGTCTCACTAGGTTGCTGTGAGTCTTGCAATTTGCTGAGACTGGTTTCGAACCTGTGACCCCTCTGTCTCAGCCTACCAAGTAGTAGGGTTACAGGTGTGCACCACCACACTCAGTTTATTATTATTTTTTATTTTACTTTTTATTTTTCATTTTTGTGGTACTGGGGTTTGAACCCAGACGCATTCTACCTTCAAGCTACACCTCCAGCCTGATTTTATTTCTTATTTGGAAGCAGAGTCTTGCTAGGTTGAAAAGAGTCTCACCATTGCTGAGGCTGTCCTCGAACCTGCAATCCTCCTGTGTCAGCCTCCCAAGTACTGGGATTATAGGCATGCACCACCAGGCCTGGCTTTATTTTCTATTTTGAAATAGGGACTTGCTAAGTTGCTAAGGCTCAATTCCCAGTGCCTAAATAAATAAATAATCACCTCTAAGTATGGTCCCCAGGATTACCTATGACCCTCTGGAGGCTTGTTGCAATTCATATTCAAAGGATTAGGACTTTTTTTTACCCCCCAAGGAAATTCTGATACACACTTAAGCTTGAGAACCAACAGGGCTCAACTTTGTCAGCAGCCAAGATTTTCTGGGGAAGCACAGCAAGTTCCCACACTGATGTTCTCTAAAAGGAGTTTCTGAAAGGGAAAGGACTGAGCGGGGGACCCCATGCCAGCCCTGGCTCCCTCTCCAGTGAGGACGCAGAGCCCCCTCCTCTACTGCCATTGTGCAGAGCTCACCGCAGCATTGGGCTCGATGAGTCGGTGCTGCAGCTTCTGGGCAGCTTCCCATTGCCCTGTAAGGCAGAGTCGCTCCAGCTGGCACACCTGGGCCCCCAGGACATTGGCCAGGGCACACACGCCCCCCACAGCTCCTGCCCAGAGCAAGATACAGAACATCAGCCAGAGCCACTTCCCACCGAGAATCCCAAACCCTGGACCCTGCGCCTCTTCTTCCTGAGGACACAGGACGTGGATTCCTATGCCATGGTTGGCCATGTTAAAGGCAGGCTCTGTGAGTCCAGAGTATGCATTTCCAGAGGGAAAGCTACCTGAATATTCCAAATGGAATCCTGCAGGCCAAGAGCTGCTCAGAGCTGTCTGTGAGGGGTAGAGACTGAGCCCCAAGCCTAGCCCAAGCACCGCTCCTTCTCTGTACCCCCACTCTCTCAGAGTCAGGTCCCACCTGCCCATGACACCTCCAGTGCTCCTCCAACAGTCCCTATTCATCAGTCCTGGCAGGGCTAGAATGGGTAGGAGCCTGGGCTTTTCTGAAATCTTATTCCCCTAGTAAATTCAACCTGGGAGAGGTGATTGGGGGTGGGAGAGTAGAAAGACCTCTGGGCACAGGATCAGGAGACTGGGCATCTCCTTACATTGGCTGCATGATCTTGGACAAGACTCAGACCCTCTCTTTGTTCTCATTTGGGCAAGAGAAATGGGTTGGCTGTGATCTCAGAAAGTCCTGCCACCTCTGCCAGCCTTTGAGCGTGATTCCAAGGATAGTTAGCAGCGACTTCAGAGCTAGAGAGAGTAGACGATCAAATGAGCTAATACAGTTGCCATTTACAGAGTTCCTACTATGTGCCGGGCACATAGTGGAGCTGATATTCTCCAATTCTCACCATACCTCTTTGCTTTATAGAGTAGAAATTCAGGCCCAGAGAGGCTAAATGCCTTGCCCCACGTTGGTGAGTCAGTGACAGAGCTGACATTTCAGCTGGATGCCCCCACCTCCAGAGCCTGTGCTTTCTGCCCATCCCACTCCCAAGAAGGAGATGGAAATGGGTCCCCTGCACTTCCCTGCACTTTAGAGAACGTGACCTGGAAAAGGGGAGATATATTAAACACCTAGACAACGAGCCAAGTTCTGCAGAGACCAGAGGGAACAGAGATGGGTGGTGTCCTCTGCAGTACTGGAAAAGCCACTTAAAGCTAAACTCACAGGGCTTCCTTCCCCTCGCCTCCAGAGAAGTCCCACCTGAACCCAAGGACCTTGACCCAAAACAGACAAGAACAGTTGATCTAAGGGACATTCTTAGGAACCTAAACTTGGACAAAATCTGATCAGATGGCTGAAGACCCCAAGCCCAACCCTGGAGGTTTGACAGTTCTGGCCTGGGACCAAGGGGAGAGGAAAATGGACTTCTAACCTAGAGATCTCTGCCCTCAGAGAGTGATTTACAAGGTGAGATTAGAGGAACTAAATTTGTTATCTAAGCATGGAACCCAGGACTTAGAGTGAATTGCAGGCATGTCTACTGCAGGCCAGGGATCACATGCCACCCTCCTCTACCCAAAAAGGTCACTTGCAAGCACCCAGGACTCAGATAAGCAAGTAGACTGGCCAGGTTACTGTCAAAGCACCCTCTGCAGAGCCACCCGGGTCCTCCCAGTCTTTCCCAGGAGACCCGGGTGTCTGAGTGTGTCTTGGTCGCCCATGACAGTTTGAGAGCAGCAGGTGACCTACCCAAGGCATAGCTGGCCATCAGGAAGCCAACTGATCCAGCCAACACCTGGAAATCCTGCCTGTTGGTCTTGTGAATAATCAGCCCAATCCTGGTCACCTGCAACAGTAAGTGTGGTGTAAGAGCTGGACTCGGGGCCTCAGCCTGGACAAGCTGGGCAAATGTCACTGAATGACAGCCCAGTTCCCAGAGAGAGGCCCTCAAGTTCAGACAAAGCCCCAGAGAGCACACACAACAGAAAGAACCCAAACAGGATCTTAGCACTGCCGGAGCTGGTCGCTAAAGCACCAGGGCCCAGAGAAAGAGCAGGGTGCCCCAGCCCGGGAGCTGTTCCACTCACGTCGCCACCACTGTCCTTCATGCCCACGATGTTTGGGTGCTGGGAAAGCGTGACCACTGCATCCACAGGCAGGTCCAGCCCCGTGTTGGCCGGGACACTGTACAGCACCACGGGGATTGGAGAGAGGTCAGCAACCTGAGGGGTGCAGAGAAAAAGGGGGAGAGGGCAGCCACCCTAAGTCCTCAGAACTGGAGGCTTGCCCCCGGCCAGTCCTGCCCTGTGTCAGTATACAGGGATACCTTCTTCCTAACTCTAAGCGAGCAGTGCTGCATCCCCTGGCTGTAAGCACCAATGGTGGGAAACATCTGTTGGGTGCTTTATGTCAGGCATGGCTCTAAGCCCTGTATGTTTGGGATCTTGTTTCATCTTCAACAACCTCATGAGGTGGAAGCCATTATTTCATTTCCTGCCCCATCCACCTGCCACCCCCCATTTTAGAGGGGAGGAAATAATGACACAGAACAGTTAGATCAGTTGCAGTGTCGCGGTGCCCGCACATGGTAGTGTTCCACCGTGTCCCATAGCTGCCAATCACTTGAAGTGGCCTCACCATTCTGCTCCTAGCTTCTCCCGCCTCCCCTTACAGAGCAGAGCCTCTGCCTCAGCCAGCCTCCTCTTGGTCCCAGGCCTCTAACCCACCTTGGTGTAGTGGTGAATGAGGGCAGCACTGTTCATGCGGCCACGGTAGTAGCAAGGGGTCACCACCAGGGCGGCGTCTGCCCCGACCTGCGCCATGCTGACGGTCATCTCCACCGTGGCTTGAGTGGCTGCGGGAGGAAGAAGGCCTGGGTCAGCACACGGGGACAAGCAAGGGGAGCCCAGTGTGTCCCTGATAAGGCAGAACAAGTAGACAGAACCAATCCCAGAGCCAAGGAGCCTGGACCCCACAGCCCAGCCACCCCCAGAACCTGGGGCATCCTGGCCTCACACTCGCAGCCGGAGCCGGCCAGCAGGAGTTTGTTCTTGGGCATGACCTGGCGCACACGGCTCACCACCTCCAGGCGCTCACGGCTGGTCAGGAAGGCGAACTCGCCGGTGGAGCCCTGGACCACGAAGCCTGCAAGAGAGGCCCCATCACAGTCCTGACGCCTTCCATCGTCTCAGGAAGGACCAGGACACTGGTGTTCCACACCCACCAGGGTCTGGCCTCCCCAAAATCATGGCTCTCCATACTTTTCCTTCCCATCCTTGTCCTGATGCAGGCAGAATGCCTTCACTGGACACATGACAGTGTCCCCACTCCCATCATTTTTTGTTCGTTTTATTTATCTATTTATTTATTTATTTATTTATTTATTTATTTATTTATTTATCGGTACTGGGGATTGAACTCAGGGGCATTCTACCTCCGAGCTCTAGCCCCAGCCCTATTTTTTATTCTTTATTTTGAAACAGGGTCTCACTAAGTTGCAGAGGGCCTCACTAGGTAGCTGAGGCTGGCCTCGAACCCAGATCCTCCAGTCTCAGCCTCCCAAATGCTGGGATTACAAGCGTGCACCACCATGCCTGACTTGTTTGTTTTAATGAGACCTTTTAGCTGTACCATAAAGAATATCCAGTAAGCCAGGCATGGTGGAGCACATCTGTAATTCCGGTATTTGGGAGGTTGAGACAGGAGGATTGCAGTTTAGAAGCCAGCCTAAGCAAAATTTAAAAAAAATAAAATAAAATGGGCTGTGGGTACACCACAGAGGTAGAACACCACTGGGTTCAAGCTCCAATACTGCAAAAAAAAAAAAGCTAGTACACAACTGTGTACCCAGTGCCCACAGCGCAGACCACCCCTGATTATCTTCCTCTTCCTCACCACTCTGTCCCAACTCAGGTACTTATTGTTGTCATTCATGTCTTTACACACTTCTGGAACCATATAATGTGTTTTTTGCAATCTTAAAACATGTAGAAGCCAGCCGGGCGTGGTGGCGCACGCTTGTAATCCCAGCATTCGGGAGGCTGAGACCGGAGGATCCAGGTTCGCGGCCACCCTCAGCTACCTAGTGAGGCACTCCGCAACTTAGTGAGACCCGGTTTCAAAATAAAGAATACAAAATAGGGCTGGGGGAGTAGCTCGGAGGTAGAATGCCCCTGAGTTCAATCCCCAGTACCGCAAAAAAAAAAAAAAAAAAAAAAAAAACATGTAGAAGCCAGGTATGGTGGCGCACACTTGTAATCCCAGTACTTGGGAGGCTGAGACCAGAGGATCCAGGTTCGTGGCCAGCCTCAGCTACTTAGTGAGGCCCTCCACAAATTAGCAAGACCCTGTTTCAAAATAAAGAATAAGAAATGGAACCAAACTTATACAGCCTGCATTTCCCTGTTCTCATTTAACATTGTGTTTTGAGCTTTGTCCTCAGCAGTAACCATAGCTCTAATTTCCTTCCTTTTAATTGAGTTAATTGGTATACAGTGTTCCATTATATGGTTAGACCACAATTTGTTTTTCATTCTTTTGTCAAGGACATTTAGAGTGTTTTCTTCTTTTTGCTACTGCAAACAATGCTGAAAACAACCATTTTCTGGTAGATCTTCCTTGCATACATCCAAGAAATCCCCGAGAGTTTCGATACATTGCGAGCGAGGCCTATGTGCATCTCCACACTTCCAGCATCTGCCCCAGCAACCCCAGGGGACAATCTATTAGTGTTCGTCTGTGCTAACTCTTGGTATTATCAGAACTAATTTTTGCCAATTTTATAGGTGAAAGGTGATATCCCATTGTATCATCAACCACTTTTTTTTTTTTTTTTTTTTCAGAAATGGGGATTGAACGCAGGGGATTGAGCTACAACCTCAGACCTATTTTTAATTATTTATTTTGAGACAGAGTCTCACTAAGTTGTGGAGGGTCTTGCTAAATTGCCAGCCGTGAACCTGCGATCCTCCTGTCTCAGCCTTCCAAGTACTGGGATTATAAACGTGTGCCACCATGCACAGCGAATCATTTCCATTTAACTTTCTCCTATTCTTTTCTTTATCCTCTTCACTTTGTTCCATTAAAAAAAAAAAAAAAAAAAAAAAAGCCGGGGGGCATGGTGGTGCATGCTTGTAATCCCAGCATTTGGGAGGCTGAGACCAGAGGATCCGGGTTCGCGGCTGGCCTCAGCTACCTGGTGAGGCACTCCACAACTTAGTGAGACCCGGTTTGAAAATAAAGAATTAAAAAAAAAATAGGGCTGGGGGTATAGCTCGGAGGTAGAATGCCCCTGAGTTCAATCTCCAGTACCACAAAAAAAAAAAAAAAAAAAAGCAGTTACAAACACAGCATACCATAGGATTATAAATAAATAGAAAAATATTTGGAAGAATGAAAAGGAAATTAAGTTGGGGACAGTATTGGCATACAAAATCCCTACCATGCAGTTGTGAAAAATGAGCCAAAAATTGGTGTGGAGCTTCCCAACAGTCAAAGCTAAAAGGGAAACATGGTCAGCGAATAGATATGTAGAACCCAAAAAATAAAAGCAAAGCAGCTGCCCTGGAGAAACACAGAGTTTCCTGGCACTGAGACCAAGAGAAATTATTCCTGTGAGTCATCCTTAAGGGGACACAATGTGATGTAGACGCAACTTCATACCACAGCCCTTTTCCATGCTGCTCAGTACACCATTAGACGCCGCTGTGGGGGTTGGCAGGATCTCTCTCACTGGATAGTTAGCATACCCCCCTCCCCCTTGGTAACATTGCAAGGAACATCTTGAGGCAAATTGCTTTTGGCTTCTGTCAGACAGATTCTGAGGATGAATTTCTCCATGTCAGGCTGGGAGCCGAAGGAAAGAGCTTCCTCGTGCCTTGCTGCAAACGGCCCAGAGCTTTCCCTGTGTCAGACCCCGGGGCAGAAGCTGCTGGCCCTGGATGAGGCTCCAATCTGGCCATGGCTGAACCAACACCCTTGACTAATGGCTTAGAGATCAAGCTTTTGCCACTTCCTCTGTTCAAATGTCAAAGCCATCTGTCACGGTGGGCTGGGGCTGGTTCATGCTACCATCTATGACCACAGTCATTCTCAAGTCACCCTTCATCCAGTGGTCAGTTCCCGAGGCCCCGGGGCTCCTGAAGGACAGCAGGACAGTGGGAAGGAGGCAGCAGCAGGCCCTGTGCCTGAAGCACTTCTTATGGCCTGGCCCTCTCTTCTGTCTCTGGAAGGGAGCATCTCACCCAGGCCTGACTCCCAGGAAGAAACGTAGGCTGGGTAAGGGGGTGTGGCATAGGAGGAGGCACACTGATTAGAGAACAAGCCATGTCACGTCTCCGTTTCCTTTCCTTTTTCTTTTTCTTTATTTTATTTTATTATTATTGTGGGGTTTTTTTGCGGTACTGGGGATTGAACTCAGGGGGCATTCTACCTCCGAGTTACACCCCCAGCCCTATTTTTTATTCTTTATTTTGAAACAGGGTCTCACTAAGTTGCAGAGGGCCTCACTAGGTAGCTGAGGCTGGCCATGAACCCAGATCCTCCGGTCTCAGCTTCCCAAATGCTGGGATTACAAGCATGCGCCACCACGCCCAGCTCTCTTTATTGTATTTTACTTTATTTTTTTATGGTGCTGAGGATGGAACCCAGGGGCATTCTACCTCTGAGCTACATCCCCAGCACTATTTTATTCTTTATTTTGAAACAGGGCCTCACAAGTTGCTGAGGCTGGCTAGGAACCTGCGATCCTCCTGTTTCAACCTCCCAGGTACTGGGATTATAAGTGTGTGCCACCACGCCTGGCTCTCTGTTTCCTTTTCTATGGAATGACAAATCATTTTTATCCTAACCTATAGGAATGTTTTAAAGGCTCAGATAGGAAAATGTACCAGAAAGCACCTTGGAATATGAGAAGCCGTGCTGCAATGAGCCCCTCTTCTCCCTGGCTACATATCCAACGCAGGCCCGATGTGCCTGATGTGTTAGTGTGGATAGGAGCCAGGCGAGGGGAAGAAGCCAGGGTCCCAGTGGATCAGGGAGTGAGGAACGTGGGTGCTGGGGAAGTAGGGAGGCAGGGCAGTAGGGTGGTCAGGAGCCTAGGCTCTGAAGTCAGAGAAACTGGGATCAACTCTCAGTCTGGCCCACTCACCAGCTATGAGAAAGTGGCTTAAGCAAACCTCTAATTTGCTGCACACTTCCTCAAATGAAAAATGGGGATAATAGTAATAGCCTCCACAACTCACAGTTTTTCAAAGTTTAAATGAGGTACCATTTGCGAAGTACTTAGAATAGAACCTGGCACTTGATAAGTGTTAGCTGTCACTCACTGTTCAGAGTCAGGAGAAAGTGTGAAAGCCTTAAGTTGGGAGAGGGGCTGGTGCTAGGAGGAGGCTGCCCTCCAGGACCTCTCAAGTCCCCTCCCCACCAGCTGCAAGGTGAGGCCCTCCCAATTTGGAAGCCACTCTCCCCTGCTCCCAGGCTAATGCTGGCTGCTCTGGAGAGCTAGGGTGGCCTAGGAAGGGCTGTGGGCGTTTGAGGCAGGGAGTGCACAGCACGGGGTGATTTACTATGGCTAAAAGGAATCCCAGTCTCTCTCGCATAAGGAGTAGCCATGGTCACTGTTACACCCTCTTGGTTCATGGTCATTGCTACCTCCTTCAGGAAGTCTTTCTGGGACTCCTCCACTTGACCTCTCTCCTCTAAACTTCACTACCCTGTTCCTTGTACCCTGTTACCTACTCACATACACAGAGGTACGCAGAACCCTTCAGTACCCCACACCCACCCCACCAGTGGGACTGGGCAAAGTTTCTCAGTCTGATCTTGCCTGTAAACTGAGAAATTAGACCAGATGGTCTCTTCCTGGGCCCTAAGCTTCACAGGCACTTTTCTGGTTTCTTCTCCTACCCTTTGCTTGTCTTTAAAGTTCACCTTCCAGCTGAGTATGGTGGTGCATGCCTGTAATCCCAGTACTTGGAAGACTGAGACAGGAAGATCACAGGTTTGAGGATAGCCTCAGCAAGTAGTGAGACTCTCATCAACCTAGTGAGATCTTGTTTCAAAACAAAAATAAAAAATAGAGCTGGGGTTGTAGCTTGGAGGTAGAAAGCCCCCAGGTTCAATTCCCATTAACACACACACACACACACACACACACACACACACACACACACACACACACCACAAGTTCCCCTTCCATCAAAACTGTCAGGGCTTATAGGTAAAGTGCTACCTACAGGCCCTGAGTTCAATCCCCACTACTCCTCCAAAACAAAATCAAACCTGTCAAGGTTCCCCAACAAACTGCTACTCTCCTATCCCTACACCTTGCTCATGCTGTGCCCTTCTGCTGGACCTCTAATGCTGCCAGAGCCAGCAAACCTTTCCACACTGCCCCCTCTAAGCTCCACAGCATTCGGGTCTCCTTGCCCAGCACTTGTCTTCCTTTGTCTGGGTTCATGCAGGCTGGTGCGGTGGCCCTCTCATGGCCCTGCATAACACCAAGCATGCGAGGCATCCACTGAGGTGGGTGTTGACAATTTGCTGTGGAAAAGTTGTCCCAAACCTGACCTGGGGAAGCTTTTTTTTTTTTTTTTTGCATGATGTAATTCATAACCTCTGGGAAGAAATTAGCAATCCTGATAAAATGCTTAAGCAGTTTCCTGATGAACTTTAATGGAATCGGGCCCTGATCTGGGAAACCAGCCACGGCCAGAGCCTAGTGGCTGGTAATTGCTCTTTGTATTTGATCTTACAGTGGTCTCTTTTCTAATAAAAATGACCTCACCATGAGTACCTACTTGAGTTGGCTGCCTAGGCCTTTTTTTTTTTTTTTTTTTTTTTTTTGCGGTACTGGGGATTGAACTCAGGGGCATTCTACCTCTGAGCTACATTCCCAGCCCTATTTTTTATTCCTTATTTTGAAACAGGGTCTCACTTAGTTGGGGAGTGCCTCACTTGCCTAGGCCATTTTGCTTGTGGAACAACTTTAAGAAAAGTTTGACACACACCCGTACATCATCTGGAAGCATTTTAGCTTTTTTTTTTTTTTGCGGTACTGGGGATTGAACTCAGGGGCATTCTACCTCCGAGCTACACCCCCAGCCCTATTTTTTATTCTTTATTTTGAAACCGAGTCTCACTAAGTTGCGGAGTGCCTCACTAGGTAGCTGAGGCTGGCCGCGAACCCGGATCCTCCGGTCTCAGCCTCCCGAATGCTGGGATTACAAGCGTGAG
>PVLC010034345.1:0-16959 GCA_004027655.1 Graphiurus murinus
GTGGTGGCGCACGCTTGTAATCCCAGCATTCGGGAGGCTGAGACCGGAGGATCCGGGTTCGAGGCCAGCCTCAGCTACCTAGTGAGGCCCTCTGGAACTTAGTGAGACTCGGTTTCAAAATAAAGAATAAAAAATAGGTCTGGGGGTATAGCTCGGAGGTAGAATGCCGCTGGGTTCAATCCCCAGTACCGCAAAAAAAAAAAAAAAAATAAAATAAAAAGGGCAGGGGGTATAGCTCAGAGATAGAATGCCCTGGGTTCAATCTGCAGTACCCTCAAAAATATTGCCACCAAACGAGGCCATCCGTATGAAGCTAGAGGTGTAGTTATCAGATTAAAAGAAGGTGACATTTTTTCTTGTGTCTTACAGCTCTGACTTCATACCTATAGTTTACTGAAATTACCACTTTCTTTTTAACAGTCCTATTATCATCTTGTAAATAGGACTGTTACAGTTTATTGTGGTTACTCTGCATAATGGTTTGGATTTAAGATGTTCCCCTAGCCCTCATGGGAACAAGGTAGAAATGTTGGAAACAGACCTTGGTTGCTAAGGAGAGGTCCTTGGGGGTTATATAAGGTCCTTTCCTCCCCCTGTCTGTCTGTCTGTCTGTCTGTCTGTCTGTCTGTCTGTCTCTCTCTCTCTCTCTTGCTTCTAGCATCTGTGATGTGAGGAGCAGAGCCTGTGCACTCTCCTTCCTGCTTCCCTGCCCCCATTCCCTGAGATCTAGATACCAGCCTCACCTGAACTGAACGCAGAATTTCCAAGGAAACCTTCCTTCCTCTATGCTGTATGTCAGCTCTTTGGAATATATCAGTACAAATGCTGACCAAAACACCCCGTATGTTGCATGTTAGAGTAGTAACTTTAAGTTAATATTTAAGGTCAGTTATTCTATAAGTTTGTACTTTTTTGGGGGACATGTTTTCATTAAAAAGCAAACAAAACATATCAAGTCCTTAAAATGGGGTACAGGCTAATTTTCTAGTCTGAGAAGCTTGTTTGTCATTTTAGGGATGAAGGAGGCATGATATCATAAAGTAGTGTAACTTTAAAGTCACAATACTGGGTTCAATTCTAATTCCTCATATCCTAGGCCTTGGAAAAGCTGCCTCTTTTTAAGTCTTAGCTTTGTCTTCACTAGAAAGGGTAAGTTTTAATGAACCTTAAGTTCTTCAAAGAAATGTTATGGTTAGATATAAAATATCCCCTAGCTGGGCATGGTGGCACACATCTGTAATTGGGAGGCTGAGACAGGAGGATCACAGGTTTGCAGACAGCCTCAGCTACTTAGTGAGACCCTCCACAACTTAGTGAGATCCTGTTTCAAAATAAAGAATAAAAAATAGGGTTGTGGGTGTAGCTCAGAGGTAGAATGCCCCTGGGTTCAATCCCCAGTACTGCAAGAAAAAAAAAAATTCCTTTCTGTGTTGATAAAGCTCAGTCATGAGGGTTGTAATTCTAGCAATGTAAAATACATTATGATGGATTTTTCTGGGTCGTGGCCTAGACCAGTAGGGTATGGTTGGAGAAGGTGGGTTCCTGGGGCTGGAGCCTTGGGGATTCTGTAAATGGTTCCTGCTCCCCTCACTCTTTCTCTTGCTTACGGCCTCCGTGATGTGCGGAGCACAGCCCAGTGCTCTCCCTCTCTCCATTCCCTGCTGCTATGCCCTGAGATCCAGACACCGGCCTCCTATGGACTGAGCCCCAGTATCTCCTCGGAAACTTGAGCAAATGAATCTTCCTTCCTCTAAGCTATGCAGTCAAGTCTTTAGATTATAGCCATGAGGATGCTGAGAATTCATGAGGTCTTGCAGGTAAAGCGTGTGGTGTGATATGCTCAGTAAAGGTGAGCTCTGATTTCGTCTCTCTCTGACTGAGCTGCGTGAACCCAAGCCTAGGGGAGATAGCAGGTAAATGACATGTTTCCCCAGAAAATGGGGAGAAGGATCAAAATGGTGGCCCTGAGGCTGTAGTACCTGAAACTGGCTCTTGCTTTTTCATTATTTCAACAAATATTCATTGAGCACTGCTATGAGTAGACTGTACAGGCAGGGAGATACTGCAGTGAAGAAAGCAACTGTCCTGCTCTCAGGGAGCTTGTACTCTAGTGAAGGGAATATTAAAAATAAATACAGAAGAGAATGTGTGCCGTGAGGAGTGGCAAGTCAAGGTAAGAGTGGGGACAGAGAATGCTTCGGTTTGTGTGTAGTGGGTACTGGGGTGCAGGGCCTCTTCTAATAGTGTGGACAGAGAACCCCTTCCTCTCTGATGGTGTGACATGCCAACAAAGAAGAAAGAGAGGTGCTTTACCATGTGAGTAACTGGGAGCTGTTTTCCAGGAAGAGAGGAGAGTCCTGAAGCAGGAATGAACCTGTGAGGCAGGAAGCCCTGAGGCAGAGTAAGCCCTCTACATGTCTACAGCGCAGGATGTGTGTGGGGTGTAGGAACGGGGAGAAGAGGAGTTCAGAGGCAGCAGGCAGGGCCTATCTGCCTGGTGGACCCAATTGAAGACTTTGGATTTCATTCCTGGGTGTGTGGTATTTATATTTGAAAATAACCTGGAAGAGTTAGAAAATATGATTACTGTGTTTATTAGATCATTCTACTTGATATTTGGGCTTTTGTTCTATGAGTCTTTGCTTTACATAATAAAGGTACGCATAGGCCTACTATCCCATTCCCTTCTTGGCCAGCCCTTACAATATCTGAGCACAACACTCACAATGATCATGGCTATTGGTATTGGACACACTCCATGCTTCAACCCTTAATCCTCAGAACAATAGGAGGGATCAAGGGTGCAAAGAGATGCACGGGATCTGGTTACCAACGCCAGGAAGAAGAAAAGCAATGACGGTGATTTGTTCTTGATGTGGCTTTCTGGGAAGCTGGCTGTCTATATTTGTGGTATTTCATAAAGTTGGCCAAATCCAGCCAGCAGTCATTTTTTTAAGTGCACTTTTGTGCTTACTGCTTGAAAATGCTAAAGAGGACAGTGGAGGATGAGGTCTGGGTAGAAACAGAGGGTAATTTCAATCTTGCAATCAAAACTGTGACTTGGGCTTGAATTTGTGACTCAAGAGGGCTTGGGACTAAGCCTCTTGCAAGCAACAAAACCCAAACCAATTGGCAGAAGCAAAAAAGGGGAGTTTACTGGCTCACTTAGCAGAAAAGTTAAGTAACGAGTTTCAAAGAAGGCTAGTTCCAAGTTCTAAAATGAAGTTGTCAGAAACATCTCTTTAGTCTTTTTTTGTGACACAGATTGAGACATGGGCCAGGTTTATTCTGCAAGTGTTTTCAGAAATAGGGGGAAGGAAAATAGGGGAGAGAGGAGACAATAAATGTGTAGCAGGACAGGACCAGAGAGAAAGGAAAAGGGACAAGTTACTTGGAAGATGAGATTTGTGGTTTTAATCAGTATTCAAAACAAATGGCCAGGACAATGGACTCTAAGGAAAAAGGGTAAATTTGACCAAGACTTGAACTTGGAAGGTTCTCTTCATGGTTTGGGGAGGAGTCAGAATGTCTGCTCAGCAATAGTAAAGATTTGGCCCCACCACCAGGGCTTCCTGGTCTGTGGTACCATGCAGAAAATATGCAAGGGTTCAAGGAGAACACAGGTTTTAAGACAGATTGGATAGATGTTTAAGCTTGGGCCCTATCAAGTTTACAAAGATGGTATTAACAGCATGACGTGGTACAAGGGAAATGGGTCTCACAATCAGTCTGACAGAGGGTCAAGTCACAGTTCTGCCACTTATTAGTCATGTCACCCAGGGAACCTTCTTTCTAAGCTTCAGACTTCTTATCTGCAAGCTGAAGGGCTAGTAGAGTTTCCTTCTAGGGTTGTGATAAGGAGCCAAGGAGATCCTGTCCTCCCTTGAGGACAGCACAGTGGTCACAGGATGAACCTTCACCATCACATGTGTCTTCGTCACCATCCTTGTGAATTGGGTGAAAGATGGCATTAGCATCCATTTGCCTGCTGACTGCCTTTTAAGGAGAGGCCATTGACTTTATTCTACCAACAATTTGTTTAAAAATGCCTGAAAGTGCAGAGACGGGACATGTCCTGAAAGATCTGTTTGTGCATCTTATCCCAGACTGATTCTGTGACTATTTGTTTGCTGTTTACGTGGCTTTACTCTCTAATTTATAGACTCCAAAAGCACTGGTGAAAGAAACAAACTAGCTTTTGGAGTGCCTAATATAGTTTATAATGCAACCATAAATTTGGAACCATTTATAGAACATTATGACTTGCAAACATCCCCCCACCCAGTTTTATTACTCAAGGGAAAAAAATATGTGGTGCTTGTGATTACTCTAAAAACTGTAAAAGCATTAGAAAAAATTTAAATGGCATTCACAGAATATGCAGTGCAGAATGCAAGCTTTTACTTAGAGTACCATATTGAAAGCCCAATTTTCTACTAAAATATTGGCTCATCTCAAAATACAAGAGATGACTGGTTTAGAATCCTTGCTGAAAAGAACTCGCCTTTGCTCTTTCTTCTTAAAAAAATTGCTCTATGCTTAAGAAGGAATTTAGCAATTAGATGATTGCCATAAAATAGCAATTGACATCTGCCCTATATGTTTTTTTCCCCTTAGCATCAAAGATGTTTAATTTGAATAAAAGCTTTCTCCTCCACATCTGACATTCTCCCTGAGTTTTATCTTACTATGAAGTCATTATCTTACAATTAGGTCTGAACTTAGGGGTAAATCAACAACAACAAAGCCCAGGAACTCCAACCTAGAGATCTCACTTGGGCGGAACTTTCCAGATGTTATCTGAGTTGGGCTGCTTTGTACTGTCCCGGGGTTTAAAGGGAGAGGTCTCTGTTCTTTTGTTCTCCCTCTTCTGACCCTCTACCTTATTACTCCCCCCAACACACACAAAATCGATGAGTAGTCCCAGGTCAGTGTGTGTCAGGACGAGATATCCTTATCATAAAAAATGAAGGTGGAGGTTGTGCATTTATCTTTGTCTCTTGCAGGGTCCAGAGAAAGACACATTATAAATGAGATGTTTTTATCCAAGCAAAGTTGGGATGGAGATAAATGGTTTGGGTAGGGGGCAACTAGAAATAGAACAGTCCTAGGGAAAGTCCTGGGGGAAAGTCCCGTCATTGGCACCACAGAAGAGACCCTAGAACAGTCTGATGTGACTCCATCAGGGTGTAGATGCAGAGCACCATGGGATATTTGAGAGAGTGCAAGTCCTTATCTATTGTTGCTACCTTAGGAATTTCAGAGGACATGGGGGGACAGGTCAGACAGTTTGGTTTGAATTTGGCTTGCATTGCTTTTTGGTTACATTTGGGCAAGAAAAGTGACTTCCCCAGCCATAGTGCACCAGTTGTTCCATGGGAAGGAGAGTAATTTGTACATCATACACTAACGAGAATCTTATCTAGACTAATGATCAAGAAGCACAGAGCGCTGCCCAACAAACCGGGAGCTCTTCTCGCCCACTTTCCATCACTCATTCACTCATTCAACATTTAACAAATATTGATGCCGTGCCTATATGGTCCCTGGCAATGAAATTGCAGTGAAAAGACAGTTCAGGTTCCTGATTCAAACATTTTAGTAAAGTATGAGCTTCCATTATTAGAATAAATAAGGAAAGCCAGGCATGGTGGAATAAACTTTTAATCCCAGTACTTGGGAGGATGAGATAGGAAGACTGCAGGTTTGAACCTAGCCTCAGCAACTTGGTGAGACCCTGTTTCCAAAGAAAACATAAAATTGGACCGTGGGTGTAGCTCAGAAGTAGAGTGCCCCTAGGTTCAATTCCCAGCACCACAAACAACAATAATAATAAAAATAATAATAATGGAAAATTGAGATTCCAAGAAGCTGAGTCATGCAGCCAATTAGTAAAAGAGCTCAAAACAGAGCCTCAGCCTACAACCATCCACTTCTCTCCATTAAGGATGACACTAGTTATAGTGTTGTGTTTTGTTTGCTTTTTGTAGATGTTTTTGTTACCTGGTTGAGGAAGTACCTCCTCACCTAGCTATGACACTAGTTGACATGTAAATTAATTGATCCACAATGTTGGAACTTATTTTTTTAGAGTGATGCTACCCAAAACTTTCTGTGATGGTGGACATATTCTCTATCTGTTCTGTTGCATATACAAGTGGCTATTGAGCACTTATAGTACGGCTCATGAAAACACACAAATATAAATTTTATTTAATTTTAGCTAATCTAAATTTAAATAGGTACACGTGTGCAGTGGTTCCTCTGCCAGGCAGCTCAGGACTAGATGAACAGTGTTCAAATTCCAACAGTGATGTCATTGTTGGGCTGGCTTTCTAGTACAACACTGTGAGGTTCCAATTACCAAGCCTGACTGCATGCAAAGGTACAGATGGAGATGGTTTGGCCTAGGATGTCCCAGAGAGGAGAAATTTCCTAATGTGTGGGTGTGGAAAAGCAGAGTAATCACTGGTGAGAAGTGTCAGGACAACTCCTCAGGTGGGCAAGATGCTTGGCGGCGTTTAGACATGCAGAACCTTGCTCAACACCCAACCTCTTCACACAGAAGCACCAGCCAAATGCCTTTGGCCTAAAATTGAGGAATCTTGGAGGCTGGATCTCGGGGGATGACAGCATCTCCCACACCTGCTTCCCCAAGCCTCCCTACCCTCCTTCCCCTCTTCCTTCCTGCTCCTTAGCTTGCAACTTGTATTGGAGCCTTGCAATCATAATGTTGAGAATACATTGGCTATCCCATCAGAATGTTGTGCAATCATCATCCAAAAAAGATTTCTTGATATTGACCTACTATCTATAAGGCTCTATGCTAGACAGGACAAAAAGAATTAACCCCTACCCTTGGAATGCCTCATCTAGCTGGCCAGATTTCACAGAAGAGCTGACATGAATGGAGGCTATACCGTGTACCAAATATCATGCTATTATTTTGATGCATAAAATGTCATTTGATCCTTTTAAAACCTTAGGATACAGACACTTCTCAATGCATGCCTTACAGAGGTATAGGGATTATTTTTATCTCCATTTAGTAGGAGAGGAAACTGAGGGTCCATAAGGTAAAATGGCTCATTGAAAGTAAGACATCTATGAAGTAGTCAGGAGGGGGACCTGAAGCAAGGCTGGGAGAGACACAACGTAAACTCATAACCACTCACCAATGCTTATGTCCCATTAGGCTGAATCACATTTTCCACTTTTGGGGGGGACTCAGATTGGATGAAACCAACTCATACATAGTTTGGAAGACTTAGAATTTCTGAAAGGCACTGATAAATTAATTTTTTTTAATATATCAGGGATTGAGCCCAGGAGCATTCTACCTTTAAGCTATACCCCTAGCCCTATTTTATTTTTTGTTTTGAAATATAGTCTCACCAAGTTGCATAGTCTCACTTAAGTTGTTGAGGCTGGCCTCAAACCTGTGATCCTCCTGTGTCAGCCTCCCATGTACTGGGATTAGAGGCATGTGGCATTATACATATGAGAAATTGGTCTTTGGGGTGAAGGTGGTAAAATTGGCTTGTAAGCTCCATAGACATGAACATAAGTTATCATGAGAGAAAGAGTTATCAAGAGAGGCTGTGAGAAAAAACTTGCTTTTAGTCTTACCTATTGGGGAAAATAGCAAAAGAACAACAAGAAGGTAGCTGGGAAGGGTAAGTTGGTAAAGGAGAGGTTCTTGGGAGAGGTTCAGCTCTTCTGGGAAACACTGAGTCCTGCCAACTTACTCTACCTGGGAAGGAATGTAATGTGCGCTGTACAAGTTTCAACTGACTTAGCTCATTGGAAAGCCTTGAGGAATTGCATCTGAATGCCAGGATCAGCCTCCCAAGACAGTGAGCAAATGCAGGTCTCCGGAAGTCCAACTGAAGGACTTCCATTAACTATGGAGAGGAAGTGACATCTCTGCTGAGGACACACAGAAAGATAAGGAATTTAATGGGATGTTTACTTGCCTAAAACTCAATATGCACCAGAGATTCATTACTTCAGCCCTGGATTCTAAGACCTGGATTTGAATCCCAGCTCTGTTACTTATGAGCTAATTAACCCTGGATACCATTCTTAATTTCTTTGTTTTCCTAGTTAGAAAAGTAGAGACAATGGGAAGAAATGTTTTGTAGATTTGATGTGAGGATTAAGTAATTCATGTACAATGCTTAGTGCAATGTGTGGGGCATAGTAAGTGTTCAATAAATAGCAGATGATATTTTATTTTATTTTGTGATGCTGGAGATTGAACCCAGGGATATTCTACCTCTGAGTTACAACCCAAGCTCAATTTTTTAATCTTTTATTTGGAAACAGAGTCTCACTAAGTTGCTGAGGATGGCTTCAAATCTGCAACCCTCCTGTCTCAGCCTCCCAAGTACTGAGATTACAGATAGGTGCCACCATGCCTGGCTAGCTGCTCTTTTTAAAAGTCAACAGAGAATAGCATGGACTCCAGAACTCAACACCTGGGTTTGAATCCCAGTCCTACTGCTAAAATAATAATGTGATCTTGGACAGGTTATTTTATCTTTCTATGCCTCTGTTTTCTCCCTTATAAAACAGAATTAAAAGTAATCTCTCATACCGCATATCTATTAGGTTGGCTACCACCAATAAAAACAGAAAGGAAAAGTGTTGGAAAGGATATAGAGAAACTAGAACTCTTGTGCACTGTTGGTGACGGTATAAAATCGTGTGATCTCCATGGAAAACAGTATGGTAGTGCCTCAAAAATTTACACATAGAATTGCATATAAAATTATCCACAGTAATCACACATCTAACCCAGCAACTCTACTTATGGCTATATACTTACTAGAATTAAAATCAAGGGCTTGAGAAAAAAAATTTTTTGGTACTGAGGATTGAACCCAGGGTGCTCTACCTCTGAGCTATATTCTCAGCCTTATTTTATTTTTATTTTGAAATAGGTTCTCACTAAGTTGTCCTCAAACCTGTGATCCTCTTGTGTCAGACTCCCAAGTGTTGGGATATCAGGCATGCACCACCACGCCCGGCTGAGAAATTGTTACAGTTGTGTTCACAGCAGCACTTTCACAACAGTCAGTACACAAAAGCCTCAGTGCCCACTGATGGACAAGCGAACGAGCAAAGTGTGCTGTGTACACACAGCAGAATATCATTCAACCTTAACGGCAATCTTGACACATTCCATGCAGGGATGAGTCTTGAATATTATGCTAAAATAGAGTAAGCCACACACAAAGGACAAAATTTATGTTTTCACTTTAAATGAGGGACCTAGAGTAGTCCTATTTATAGAGACAGAAAGTAGCATGCTGATTACCAAGGACTGGGAGAGAAAGATGGGGAGGTGCTGTTTCAATGAGTCCGTAGTTTCAGTCTTTCAAGATGAAATACTTCTACAGATGAGTGGTGGACATTGGATGGTAGTTACGGTTGTACAATATGTATACGTATTTAATGCTATTGAAGTGTGCACTTAAAAATGGTTATGATGGTAAATCTTATGTTACTTTAATTTTGCCACAGTAAAAAAATGAGCTAGTTTGTGTGAAATGTTTAGAGTGCTGCTTGGCACGCAGTAAAAGGGGTTGCTGGGATAGCAATGGCGATGATGATGATGATGGAAATCATTGTCATTACTTATTGACATCTTACTTGTGCACTAGTCCTGGGTAATGCTATGCAAATTAATATTCACTTCCTGTCTCCCCGTGACAAGGATAATCATCAGCCAAAAGTTAAACAGAAGATTAACACTCAGCTTAACCTACCTGCCAGCTTCTTCACAATGCTGGTTTTTAAATGTCTGAGAGAAGAGAAATGAATATTAATAACTTTCAATTTCTACCTTCATGACCAAACCTGTAGCATCCAAATCAAGGGGACAGAGATGCAAGAGGATTAAATTGAGGTTTTTTTATTATTTTCTAAGTAGCAATTTTTAACAGTCACGTGTCTTACTATTGATAGGACCTGGAAGGACTTTGAAAAATAAATAAAACATGACCTCCTTCGTGAAAAGGTTAAGGAAAAACTCTGCACGCCATGATGCTGTAAGAAATTGCTCACGTATTAAGAATGATAACGGTAATTTTAAATTAAGGTTCCCACTGACAGTAATTTTTAATGCCAAGGAGAAGAAATCAAAGTGGCAGCCTTGTTCAACTTTGCTAATTTCAAAGGCTGAGGCTTCTCTCTAGATGTGTCTAAGCACAGGGTCACCGTGACCAATTGGACTGACTGAGGAGGCTGATCTAGAATCTTCTAACATGCATTGATTGACACGTGATGGAGCTGAAGAAGTGGGCATACCGTTAAGGTCAAAGCTTCAGGAGTTGGTCCATCTGGGGCCAAGTCCTGCTCAATTATCGATGAGCCATGTGATCTTGGACAAGCTGCTACTTAGACTCAATTCCCTGCCCCGAAGTAAGGAGAGTCACAGCACCTCCGTCAGCACAACCGCAGAGAACAGAGTTGATAAGTAGATTATAACAACTATGATTTAGTCTAATAATTGCCTTATAAGATTAATAACTGAATTATAAAGATAATAATTGCATTATAAATTAGGTGATATTTGATACACAGACAATTAGATAGAATAGCAGGTAATGCATATAAATACTCAATATACATGAGGAGTGGTTGTATTGATGGTGCTGATGTTGATGAAAGAGCTCAGGAACTGAGAAATCTACCCTCAACTTACATCATTAATTCTCCCTGGGATCTCAGGCACATTATTAAACTTCACCAAGAATGCTTTCTGTAACAAAAAACACAGTTGTGTGTAATTGTGTGTGTGTGGGGGGGTACTGGGGATGGAACCCAAGGGCATTCTATCTATGAGCTATACCCTCAGCCCTATTTTTTTTTTTAATTTTGAAACAGAGTCTTGCTAAGTTGCTGAGGCTAGCCTCGAGTCTGCAATCCTCCTGTCTCAGTCTCCCAAGTACTTGTTTTACAGGTGTGCGCCACTATACTCAGCTTAGAAAACATAATTTGAAGTGACCTTGCAACCCATCATGGTGGAGAACCATTCTACCTATAATCTTGTTGTTCATTATTTCTCTGGTTTACTCTCTGTCTCCTCCACTAAGGGTGGCACCTCTGTCTTCCCTGTTTACTATGGAATCCCTGGAACTCAAATGGCATGTGTTCCCTCAATGAATAAATGAATTGGAGCCTTTCCACATTAGAGAAACAAGGGCTTGCTTTAATGTGGCCGTCACATTCTCTGCCAGCATTGGGGTTGCATCTGAACTCTACCTGTCTCAGGTATACCCACTATGATGAGGGGACTTAGCACTGGCCCCACTTCCTGAGAGTTCTGCCACCCCCCAATAGAACCATGGGCTGTGGACCCAGCCCTCAACACATGAACCTTTAGGGGACACTTACTGAAACTGGGGTAGCCAACATGATTTAACATGGGTGATACTGTTCAACTTTTAAAATTAACATTTTATCTTAGAATAGATTTAGATTTACCAAAAAGTTGCAGATTGTCCAAAGAGCTCCTGTATATTCTTTATTCCATGTCCCCAACATTAACATCTTGCCATTACCGTGTTATATTTGTCTAAACTAGGAAATTAACATTTGTGCCTTATTATTAACTTAACATCAGACTGTATTCGGATTTCAATAGTTTTGCCAGTAAGGACTTCTCCCCATTCCAAACCAAAATACTGCATTCATTTTGGGGTTAAATACTTATATTTAGAAGGAAACACTTAAAAAAAAACCCTTCCATCTGGACCGACCTAAGATAACCTTTTGAAATTGCTTTGTCTCTGTTATAAATGTGTATTAACAAACTACTAAAATATAACAGCTAATTTACATATTTCTTAATGGTCATGAGAGCCTATGGATGTCAAAATAATCCATGATATTTCACACAGAGACTAGAAAGAACACTAAAATTATTTAGGAGAAAACACTAACTTCAAAAAAAGTTCAACTAAAGGAGTTAAAAGACATGCCAATAAATAAATAAAATATCTTGTGCAGAGTACCATATTTGCTTACTGAAATGCACATTTGAAAATACAAGAAATGCCCTAGGAAGGCTATTTTTGAGCAATAAAAATTCATTTTAACAACAATTCTTTTAACCTGTTCATGAGCCCTTTTCTTGAGTAAATTCTCAAATAGCATGGATAATTAGTACTGCTTACCAAAACGTTTTACACTTAACAGTTTTGAGATTTTTCTCTCCTAATTTTAACCCATAATTAATTTTTATGGGCAAACCACAGTGACCCCCTATTTCTGAATGGGGTCTCTCTACCTAGTTACGATGAGCTGTGCTAATCCTCTGTGCCCATGCTCCTTCATTTTTGCAGTGTGGGGATGGCACCCAGGCTCTCTTGCATGTAGGCAAATGCTGCCCTGAGCCACATCCCCAACCCTACCTCAGCTGCCTTCTATCTGTGATAGTGTTTGGACCCCAGGGGCCCTTGTGTTGAAGGCTTGGGTCCCGGACTCTGGCACTACTGAGAGGAGGTAGAATCTTTAGCAGGTGGCGCCCAGTGGGAGGAAGTTAGGTTACTAGGGGTGTGCCCTGGATATTGGGACCCCAGCCTCTTCTTCTCTGTTGTGCTTCCTGGCCACTATGAGATGAGCAGCTTGTAACACCACCCACTCTCTGACATGATGTTCCTACCTTGCCACAGACCTAATAGGGACCAGTGATCCTAGGCTGAAACTTCTGCATCCATGATTCCAAATCAACCTTTCCTTCTTATAAGTTGATTACCTCTGGTATTTTGTCACCATGGTGAAAAGCTGAGTAACACAATCCCTAAGCTGATCCTGCAGGGACAGGTAAGCTCCCTGACCTTGCACACACTCCCACTGGTAGTAGAAATTGCTTTCTAAGCAGACTGCAATCAATTTCCACTATGCACTTGACTGTGAAATTTGCCATGTTATTAACCGGAAGCATTTTAAACTATGGTAAAAGATGCATTTGGTATTTGTAAAGGTGTTGGGCATGAAGATTAGTGTTTTAAATTTAGCAAGAGAGTAACCTGGGTTTCTTTAATGTTTCCCAAAGCATATTTTTTAAGAACAGAGAGTAAAGTTGGGTAGTCCTGTTCTACAGGGGGCATACTATGTGAGTGTGTAATTATCATTTGCTGAGTATTTACTGTGTGCTAGCACTGTGCTGTCAATTGTTTTGTTAGAGAGTTGAAACAAGCATATAAACTAAGAAATAGTAAGTCATTTCTGTATTATGCACAAGGAAACAGACTCAGAAATGTTAAGTAACTTGATGGAAGTCACACAGTTTTTAAGTAGGCCGGCATTTCCAAAAGCTGTTGACTTGTCCTCAGAAATTTACAGGAGACAAGATGTCCTTTCTCAATAACCTCTTTGAGTGTCTCATTACTCCTAGGAAGGTAGAATTCCTGCAGACGATAATGAACTGCTAACATGAACTCCCCTACTCTTTATCATAAGCTTTAAAGTCACAATGGACTGAGCTTGGTGGCACACGCCTGTCATCCCAGTACTTGGGAGACTGAGACAAGAGGATCACAGGTTTGAGGCCAGCCTCAGCAACTTAATGAGGCCCTCAGAAACTTAGCTTGATCCTGTTTCAAAATAAAAAATAAATAAAATAAAATAGGATGGAGGGTGTAGCTTGGAGGTAGAATGCTCCTAGGTTCAATCCTTAGTACTAGGGGGAAAAAAAAGCCACAATGGGGCAGCAGTTAAAAGTGTTTGAGAAATGATAAAGTAATAAACTATCTGTAGGTTTTCTCTATTCCTAGATGTAGATGTTTAGCTTAACATTTATGGAGGTCTTATGATGCACATAAAGTTTTCCTAGAAGCTCTTTTGCTCATGCAAATCAAGGTTTACTCTAGACTTGGATACCCCTTGCTCTTGTGTATTCACTTTGTAGTCTTAGGATGAGAAGTTATACTGGTTCAAGTTAAACCAGGTATAATATTTTCCCTACATACTAAATGTTTGTGAATTGTCCACCATAAAAAGAAGAGCATACTTTTGTTGTCTCTGTATGCCAGCTCTTTCTAATTGACAAAATTAAACTCAGCAATTTGTGAATGAGGTTTTCAAAGAAAGCATATTACTCATAAAGGTCATGAAGGGAAATGGGCAGTGCAGCCAGACTAAGCATAGTGTCATGGCCCTGTGCTCCATGGGGAACAATAGGGGGATCTCCTCAAACCCCAGAACAAAATAAGTCACACCTACGAGATTAAAGCATAGATTAAATGTTCAAAGCCTGGATCGAGTAATAGAAGTCACTGTAACCTCACCCACATTCCTAGCATTGAGTTTAAAAGTTGCATTACTGCTAACTCATCTAGGTCTTTCTTAGTCTCTTCCCAGAAAAAAATCCAAATCTTGCTGTCTCAGCATATCTTGTGAGAGTGTGAGTGAGAGTGTGCAGAATATACTAGAATTGATGCTTTCCGAAGGTAGTGATTACTGTACATTTGCTACACCAAGCACATAGTGGGCATGCAAATATTCATTCAGTTAGTGAGTATAATAGTCAAGCTTTTGGTTACTATAATAAAATACCCGAGGGAGGCTACCTATGAAGAAAAAGAGGTTGACTTAGCTCACAGTGTTGTAGATGCAAGGGGATGGTGCTGGCACTGGCTCAATGCAGGTAAAGACCCTTGCAGCTGAATCCCAGAGGCATCAAGGTGAGGGGGGGCAGACTTACAGAGGCCAGAAATCACTCCTTGATTCAGGAGCAGAGAGAGCTGGGGGGTCAGACTCAGGCTTTGATCATGGTCCTTCCAGGAGAACTACCAAGGAGTCCCATGAGAAACCTTAGTCCCTACCTGAGAGCAGTGTCCAAAGGTGATGTCAGGACTTCCTACCAGTCACTGCCTCCCAGAACTGCCACACCGGGAGTAACTAACTTCCAACACATGACCTCCGGGAGGCCACCCAGCACCCAAACCAAAGTAGCACATGAAAGAATGTCAGGCTTCCTAGTTCTTCCTAAGATCCAAGGCTCTAGTTAGGGTCATGCCCATGGCTTCCAGACCACACCGGGAGTAACTAAGTTCCAACACATGACCTCCGGGGGGCCACCCAGCACCCAAACCAAAGTAGCACATGAAAGAATGTCAGGCTTCCTAGTTCTTCCTAAGATCCAAGGCTCTAGTTAGGGTCATGCCCATGGCTTCCAGACCCAGTGTCCACCCTACCTCTACCTCAGCCCTTCTCCTTACCCCTCAGTCTACATAGCTGGCCTCGGTCTACTTTGGTGTAATGAATTGCTCTTCTTGAAAATATTTCCTTGCTTCTTATGCTTCTTATGGCATTGACCAAGGTTGGTGTGACCTTGTAGCAGTCTTCTCCCAGTTCCTGTGGGGCTACAGAGCTCCTTGCCCTTTCCCCTCTTTCTGCTTTATCTCTGCCAGTCTCTGGTCTTTCTTCCATTCTTATAAGGAGAATCATTAATGTTCAGTTGTCCACCGAACCTACCTCTTCAAGTCCTCTCCTTTGAGGATCTGGTCTACTTATTTACCTTCAAACCTCATTCTCTGCTCGACTCTGAACCTGCTTTCTCTGCCCTGTGTCTTTTCTATTCTTACCACATATTTCCACTATCTAGCATCGGGAAGCCTTTTGCACACATGTGTAAATTGGAAGTGACACCCAGCCCAAAACATACAGACAGGAGCTTGCAATCACACACCCACATTCACACATGCATGCATGCATGCACGCACAAGCAACGCTACACAAATCCATTTCCAGATCCTGCACCAAGACATCCAGTCTTCAAAAAGGCTTTGCTATTTATTCTATTCCTGAAAGCCGACCACTCACGAAACACTGTCAATGCCTCCTGTGGGAAGACTGCCAAGACAATTTCTTCCAGTGCATTTAAAATTTTTACTTGAAAAAAAAATAGTTCTAGTCTTAGAGAAGAGTGAAACAGTACAGAAGATTCCTATACACCCAGCTTTCCTTAATATTAACATCTAACACCACCGTGTACAATGATCAAAGCTAAGAGGACAGCAATAGAATGATTCCATTAATAAAACTGCAGGCCTTATTCAAATTCTAGTTTTCCTATCAAGTCCCTTTTTCGGTTATAGCATCCCAAAGTGCATTGAGTGGTCACATCTCCTAGTCTTCTCCAGCCTGTGACAATGGCGGCGTTCATCTCAACCACTTGGATCATATTTAGTGTCTTCTGGGTTTCTCCCACTCTAAAGTTAAGATTTTTCATTTTGTAATTAATAAATGTTTCGGGGGAGCTGCTTTGAGACCATACAGACATGTCATTTCCCCTTAACGTTTTCCCCACTAATTTTAGCATTCATAGCTGCCTGCTGTAATGATTACCGTGGTCCCTCAATGGTAACTTTCCATTTCTTTCACCCCCTTGACAAGAATTGATTCCTTCCATTCCACTTGAATTAAAATATTAACAATCATCTTGAATAGTGTTTTGAGTCTCTATCCTGTGCCAGGAATAGGACTAGGTACTTAAATATTTACTGTGTCATGTGATTCCCATGGTAACTCTTTAAACTGGAAATAGTTATCACCATTTTAAATTAGCAAAGGGAGATTCAGAGAGGCCAAATAACTTGATCAAGGCCAGGATCACACCCATGTCTGTTTGATACAAAAATCTGTACTCTTAAGCCCTACTTACAGCTGAGTCACACTGGTTCAAACACTTACTAGAAATTCTGTAAGCAGTGGTGCATTGCCCCGGCCAGCGGGGGTTGAGGACAGGAGACCGAGGTGGCTTAACCTAAAGGAATGAATCAAACAAGAGACGCGAAAGAACGGAGGCAAGACAGGATTCTGATCAAGCCTCAATTTTTATTAAAAGAAAGACTGCTTAAGTAGCTAGATGTGAGGGGTGGGGTCAGGGGGTCAGGTAAGCTTATGTGGGCTTGCAGGATTGGTCAGGACTGACCATGTCCTTTT
>PVLC010034346.1:0-16814 GCA_004027655.1 Graphiurus murinus
GGGATTGAGCTCATAAAACTGGAGAACATAACTGAATAGATTATAAACATAACAATGGATATAGTTGCTATGTTAGAATGAAAGAGTTATTTAAGTCAGGGTAAGGAGCGCCATCAACAGATGTCCAATAATCCTGGTGAGTTTTGCTACAGAAAAAGTTCTGGTGCAAGTGATTTAGACTTCTAGTGGAACCAGATTTTATATCCATTCCTTACCAGTTAGTCCAAATTCCATTTCGTATCTTTAGTCCCTTGAAAAAATAAATGAAAGGGGTTGGGGATGTAGCTCTGGTAGAGCACTGACCTAGTATTCAATCCCTAATACCGCAAGGAAAAAAAAAAAAAAAGTAAATGAAGGCCTGCAACATGAGAATTGAATAATTTGTCTTCTGTTGAATTTAATGCTTTCATAATCATTATGAGGAAATACTTTCAGATGATTTACAAATGATTTAAAAGCATCCAGACCTTCCTAAGTAGGTACCGCATTCTGACACACAGAGATAAATGTGTACGTAAATCGTGTTGGAGAATGACCTGGCTGTTGGTTGAATAGGCACATATATTTATTTATCTATTTATCTGTCTATTTATTTAATGTAGAGTAAATTTTCAGAAGGACATTCTGAAATATTGGAGGTTAATGTTATTTTAAAACATAATTGCTTCCCTCACAGATTAAAGCTTTTGATCTTTATAACTGCAAAACTAATAAATTCTCACAAGGATAGTAAGACCTCAGTGTCTGCATTTTCTGATTCCTAACAGCAAAGAAAGATTCAGAGTTTTTAAAAGTACCAGGTTGTTTTCCCACTCAAATTTACAGTAACTTAATAAGAAACAAGTGGCTTAAACCCAGCAAAACAAGGATTGCAATTGACTTTGTTTAGCAGTATTAGCCTTTGATTAAGAAGTGAAAGTTTAAAAGCACTCGAAAAAACTTCTTTCTTTTCTTTTCTTTTTTTTTTTTCACTCAGCAACTTGTCACTCAGCAACCAAGAGTCTAATGACCCTTTCACAGGGCCAAAAAAGACATTTTTGCAGCATGCATCGCTAATTTGAATAGAAAGAAAGCAGGTGGCGAGAGAACTTCAGCATACTCAGTATTGCTTCATTTTAAATCTATTCCATTCTTCTGGCTAGCCTGAGTTCCCTCAACACGAATCAACAGGAAAGACATGCAGGTGGCTCTGGAAAGTTACTTTCTGGTCCCTTTTCCAGGTACTAACCTGACCCAGTGGTAGACCTTGCCTCGCAATCAGATTGGATCCAACTGAACATCTGTCATTTGATAATCTCCCAGTATCTCAAGCCCTCCACGAGAAGCTGGAGGTTTCTCAAGTATCTAGGTTACATACTTGGGTAGATAAGCCAATTCTAATTTCACTAGCACCACTATTTCTGCATATGTTATACAAGAAAGAAAAGTCTTTAGAAAGCTCCAAATAATTTTTTACATAGCACAGGTTAGCATGAAACACTATGTGGTGTAAAATTTGTTTTGAAAAACATATATAACAATGCATACAGTTAGATAACTCAGGATGTTTTCTTAGGTTATACTGTGTCCTGGTGTTGAGAGGTAACAGACAAATTGAATCTCAATTTTACTGCTGAATAAACTTGGCCCCAGAGAGTAGGTGATTTACTGATGCTCCTACAGGTAATCTGATGGAAAGCCAGGCCCTGAGCTCTGGCTTTGAACTCCTACTCTTCTTACAATCTAATGACTGGAAGCACAGGAGTGACCTGAATTAAAAACAAATGTGTAGAAGGTCACTGACTGTAATTTCATCTTCACTACTGTCCTGAGAGTGTGAGGACATGGTCTTCTTGGAAGGACGCAGGCAGGATGCAGCCACCCCGCTGCACAGAGTTGAGGAAAAGCAAGGTGTCATTTTAGTGAGGTTGGCAGATCCACATCGATAAACAGGGTGGAGAGCAAGGGTCCGTGTTCAGGCACTTTTTTAGTAGGATTTGGAAGAAAGACAAACATGGTCTTTTAGGGGGAGGTGGAGGACAGTTTCATGGGTGCTGGCTGTGCTGGGAATTCACAGGGGGGTTTCTGCCAGTTGAGGCAGGCGGCACCTCTGAAGCGTTGGTGCGGCCTTTAAATCAGTCCTTCTCCCTCACAACAAATGTTTTGTAATATCCTTTTCTATCCCTGAAATGGGAATTTCATTGACAACACAACACACATATACCTACAATTTTTAAAGAGTCAGTATAATGCCCTAATTGTAATATAAAGAAAAATTAAAGGAATTTATGACTTTTCATACTCATTGCTTGGACAAAACTGCACTCACTAGAAGGTGTGACAAAACCTGTAGGCGCTCTGCGTGCGTGGAACCACCACGAGGAGTAAGCCAGTGACTCGTGGTGTCGTGGTCAGCGACACAGGGTCGAGAAATGGTGAGTATTCCCGATAAAATTCAAAATGAAGCAAACTAAAGCACTCTTTCCAATTCTCTCCCTTTTTTGGTAACGGGGAGTCAACCCAGGGACATTCTACCTCCAGGCTGCACCCCCCAGTCATTTATTTATTTATTTACTTATTTATTTATTTTTAATGTTCAAACAGGGTCTTGCTGTTTCCGAGATTGACCTCAAACCTGCCATCCTCCTGTCTCAGCCTCCCAAGTACTAGGATGACAGGCATGCACCACCATGTCTGATTATTTTCACTTCAGGGTTAGCTGTATTCCTGGATATGTTGGTGTATGTCAAAGTCAAGCACAAACATATTTTTATTTAACAAAAAATAGGATAATACCAACAAGTTGAAAAATCAAATCAGCGATCTATCAGGATGTAGGAGAGTAGTCTAGTTTCCACACATAGGAAGATCCAGTGTCACCCCCTCATTACCGTGGTCCATATGCTCCATGCATATGAGGCTGGCCATGAACCTGCGATCCTCTTGTCTCAGCCTCCCAAGTATTGAGATTACAAGCATGTGCCACGAGGCTGGGCTGCTTCTAAGACTTCTAAGACACCTGCTAGGGGGAGGTGACACTGCTGTTGAGAACCACTGCTGGCTTCTTGCTCCTTGGTGACGGCTCACTCACTTTTCAGAAGTAGGCAGGCTGTCAGGCCTTTTCCTGATCTCTTCCGTTCTCATTGGTGCAGTTATGTGAGTGGAATGTGGAGGAGAACAATGATTGTCCGTTGTAGCGAGGAAGTGTCTATGGAGAGCATTGTGTTCTTAAGTACACCAGGGAAGATGAAACTATTTTTAATAGTGCCTTGGCCCCTCAAAGCATTGTCGGATGCAAAGTAAAGCTTTGCTTGCATCCTTTCAAATCATTTGTGCAATCTCACTTTCTCTATTGTTAATCTGATGATTATGTTAAACACTGTTATGAAAAGATTATTACTGGAATTTTTCTTAGGGTCATCTAACTCTTCAATATTAAGTGACTGTAAAATTTCAAAGGCTGGTAACCACCTGGTTTTGGTCATTGAAGGAAAACCAGTCACCGAGTCATGGCTGGGGGTGACTCTGAAACTTATCAGAAGCATTTGACCAATGTTGCAGCATTTGACCGATGTGTTCCACCATTAAACTGTCTTTGCCATAAGGTAACAATAGTGATTCGTTACATTGTCCCCAAATACTGTTAGTTGTGTTGCAGTTTGAGATTTTTGCACCTCACAAGGATGCACTTCTCTGCATGCCCTGTCCCTCTGCCGGAGTTCTGATCCCCAATCCCTAAAGCCAGGCTTGTTCAGGAGCCTGATCCCAGGCTCTGTGGATTGGACTAGGTTAACCCTAGTCTCAAGCTTGGTAGAGTCTTCTCCTAGGAAACTGCTGTTGAGAGGGAAGAGGAAGGAAGGGAGAATGTGAGAGAGAGAGAGAGAGAGAGAGAGAGAGAGAGAGAGAGAGAGAGAGAGAGAGAGAGCGAGCGCGCGCGCTGTGTCTAAGTGTCAGACTTTGGTGCTTGGCTGGTGTCTGCATAGTTGGATCTTTGTTTTTTAAATTATTTTTAATTTTTATTTTTTTGTGTGGTACTGCTATTGAACCCAGGGTCATTGCTACCGATGAACTATACCCCCAAGCCCTGTTTTATTTGTTTTGAAACAGGGTCTTGCTAAGTTGCTGAGGGCCTTCTTAAGTGGCCGATGTTGGCCATGAACCTGTGATACTCTTGTCTCAACCTCCCAAGTACTGGGATTTCAGGTGTGTGCCACCACGCCCAGCTGCAGTTGGTTCCTTCTGAGGCTGCTGGTGGTGGGGGGGGAGTATGGAGCCAGCTTAACTCATATGAGATGCTCAGAACCACAGTCCTGCTATATTGACTGGATACAGGCAATTGGAAGAGAGAGAAATGAGGCCCAAGCATGATACAGAGATAGATGACCTCGTAGAGGCCTGGCTTGTCACTTCCTTTTTTCCACGTGGCTGGAGGTCAGTCACAAGTCAAATCCTGGATTTAGAAGGCTACCATTGTGGCTTTCTAGCACATTCCACGTGCTTAAACTTTTTTTTAGGAATGCTAACAGAGAAGCAGATTGGAATGGCTACTGTGGGGTGCTGCTTAAAAAACTAGACATCATCTTGTAGGCTTTGTGAAGACACCCTGGTTAGATGGCCTGGAAAACAGAAGCAGAAAAAGCCATCAGAAGCCCCTGTAATAGAATATTGGGCAACCCAGAGAACGGCGGTGCAGAGCCAGCGGCAGACCCCGGTCCTTTTTAGAGTAGCTGTCACTGCACAGCCCTGCCCTTTAGGGCCTTGGACCTAAAGGACTTGGACCAGAGAGATTCAAAGACAGGAGAAGAGTTCGTCTGAACTCTCCTCGGGCAGTGGGCTGGTGGGTTTGGTGTTAACCCGGCATAGGACTGTGCTCAGGGGACTGAGCTCTGGTCTGGTCTCCAGCGGGGAGATCCTGGTGACTGCACTGCGGGTGCTGGCATTGTCTTGCCAAGTCTGCTGTGGTGGTGGGAGCTAAGTTGCTGAAGAGGTCACCAGGGAGAAGAGTAGAAAGGGCTTGTTATGAACACCAGCTCAGAGAGGTGAAAGGAGACAGGGCTGGCGAGGAAGACTGAGGCGGAGAAGCAGCCATCGAAGGAGCAAGTAGGCTTAAGCGAGCCCACAGTGAGGACAAAAGGTATACAGATGGGTTGCTGGGGGCAGAGGCAAGAACTGTCAAAAGACAGAAGCAGAGCCGGGCGTGGTGGTGCACGCTTGTAATCCCAGCATTTGGGAGGCTGAGACCAGAGGATCCAGGTTCAAGGCCAGCCTCAGCTACCTAGTGAGGCACTCCGCAACTTAATGAGACCCTGTTTCAAAATAAAGAATAAAAAATAGGGCTAGGGGTATAGCTCAGAGGTAAAATGCCTCTGAGTCCAATCCCCAGTACTGGAAAAAAAAAAAGGCAGAGGCAACAGCGTGGATGGTACTTTATGATTACAAGAAGGGAAGAGAATGATTGCTTAAGAGAAAGTCAGGCTGGAAGGAATTTTCCCACAGGAACAGAGAAGTTCTCAAAAATGTGCTACTTGAGATAGCCAGGATTCACTGGAGGAATTGAGGCACCGTGTCTAGCACTGAGCAAATACTGGATTGAAGTTTAGAGGCTTCTACCTCTGAGCTATACCCCCAGCCCTATTTTATTTTTTTATTTTGAAACAAAGTCTCATTAAGGTTGCTGAGGACCTTGCTAAGTTGCTGAGGCTGGCCTCAAATTTGCAATGCTCTTGTCTCAGCCTCCCAAGTACTAGTATTACAGGTGTGCACCGCCGTGCTTGGCTTCTATATACAGTATCTCATTTGCCCTTTGCACAAACCTGTGAGCTGTAAGAGAGAAACTTAGGCAAGATACCAAATATTTCTGTGTGTCTCAAATCCGTACAGCTTTGTACAGGGTTGGAACAATAAAGGGATCCTGGTCGCTCTGAATCCCGCCTTACCCCCTCTCACACATCTACTCCCTTGAAGAGTCTCTGTATAAGAAGAGGAATTCAAAGTATCAGCTAAATATGAGAAAGTACAGGCACAGAATTCAGGCCACCTCCTGGGATTTTAAAAGTGGGATTTGCGAAGCTTTCTGCATTAGTGCGTTAAGCGACTGTTAATAGTTAAAAAAAAAAAAAAAAAAAAGTAAGTGGCAGTAAGAGGTCAGAGGTCCTGTTTAGTGTGGAAAGAATTGGTCTAGGGTTAGATGTGTAAATGAAATAACCGGAGTGGAAATTCATACTCACTGGGTGGCAATTAGGGAGGTAGATCAGGTAATGGGAAACCAGGCAAGCACTTTCTACAAAGGTCACTAATAGATGTGAGTGTCAGAAAGTCAGAAAAGCATGAGTTTGAAACTAGACTAGGGGATGAGAAAGTCAAACATTAATGTAGGAAAATGAAATAGAAAAGGTAGAATGAGGCCAGGTGTGGTGGCACACACCTGTAATCCCAGTACTGAGGAGGCAGAGACAAGAGGATTGCAGGTTCAAGACCAAACTCAGCAACTTGGTAAAACTCTCAGCAAGACTCTTGTTTCAAAACAAAAAAATAAAAAGACTGGGGTTGTAGCTTGGTGGTGGAATACCCCTGGGTTCATTCTACACACTCCCTCTCTCTCTCTCTCTCTCTCTCTCTCTCTCTCTCTCTCTCACCACACACACACACACACACACACACACACGGTAGAATAAAAGACCTCCCCTAAATCCTTCACCCCCAAGAAAAAGAAGAGTATCAACTGAGATGAAGGGTAAGAAGTCCACTTATTTGTTAGTAAATTTCATTAGTTAGTTCTTATTGGGTAACACTTAACACATCACATCTTTTATTGTTTTATTGTAAAGTAGAACCCAGCATTTTATAAATGTTGAATTTGTGTGCCGTTTATTCTGGCGCCTGCTAACTTGCATCCTGCCACCTTCCTGTTTTCCTGACTGTTGGCCCCACTAGATGGGGCCACGTGTGACCTCACTTCACCTTGTGTCCTTAGCTTTCCCACGCTGCTGTTGCGTACTAGTGTGCGTGTCTAATTCTCTGTTCTTTTGGTTCCATGTAATGCAAGAAAGTTAGGAGATTAAGATCTTAATTAGAGGATTTGGCTACTTAATAAAAAACTCACTGGCTTAATAAATATTGTTTTGTTTCTACAGCTGGAATTGCAACTAAGAGATAGGGAATCTCCTGCTGGGTATGGTGATGCAGGCCTATAATCTCAGTACTTGGGAGGCTGAGATAGGAGGATCATAGGTTTGTGGACAGCCTCAACAACACAAGGCTTTCCACAACTTAGTGAGACACTGTTTCAAAAAATACAACAACAATAAAATAGGGCTGGGGGTGTAGCTCCCCTGGGTTCAATCTGCAGCAACACATACACACACACACACACACACACACACACACACTGTAAAATAGGATTGGGAGTGTAGTTCAGTTGTAGGGTGTCCCTGAGTTCAATTCCCAGTATCACACACTCACACACACACACAAAAAAAAAAAAGAAAAAGAAAGAAAGAAAAAGGAAGGAAAGAAAGAAAGGAAGAGGAAGAGGAAGAAAGAAAAAAATAGGGAATCTTTTTTATCTGTTTTTTTTTTTCCTGGTACTGGAGGTTGAACCCAGACGTAGCATACCTCTAAGCTACACCCCTAGTCCTATATTATTTTATTTTATTTTTATTTTTGTGGTACTACGGATTGAATCCAGAGTCATTCTACCTCTGAGCTACACCCCTAGACTGATTTTATTTATTTGGAAACTGGGTCTTTCTAGGTTGCTGGGAACCTCACTAAATTGCTGAGGCTGGCTGTGATCCTCCTGTCTCAGCCTCCTAAATAGTGGGATTATAGGCATATGCTACCACGCCAGCTCGTATTTTATTTTTTAATTTGAAGCCGGCCCCACTGTGTTGCTGAGGTTGGCCTTGAACTTGCAATCCTCCTTTCTCAGCCTCCCAAGTAGCAGGATTACAGGCACGTGCCACTGTGCCCAGCAAGTCTGTGTTCTTTATGCTCTATAATGATACCTGATACAAGCTTCAGAAATGAGCCAGCCACAGATACCTCATATTCCAGCCCTTTATCAGGCTTTTGAATTCCACCCAATAGTTAGAAGCCTTAACCCCTTGACTGTAGGGCAGGACTCCTGAGCACCTAAACTTCCCTTGAGAGTTTTCTGCAGAGCTCATGCAAGGTGGGAATAACTTGTTGCTCTCGGGCATCTAGCCACTGTTTTAAAGGATTATGTCATTTGAAGCTTTGAGAGCTCCCCACCTCTTCCCTAATTGAATGTGGGTGAGAAAAGGATGTGAATTAAAAGTGTGCACAGCATTGTTAACCTCTTAGGAATGGCTCTGCTAAGTTAATTGCATCCAACTCCTTGAGATGTCTTTGTGATGCTACTGATTCTTTCAGGAACCGTGGGGATCTTGCCAAATGTGTCACCCCCTTTATAACCTTACACATCTTAATAAATGAAATGCAATTCAGACACCTTAATAAATGAAATGCAGTTCAGTTTCTTCACTTGTCTCTTAATATGCCACAATATTTTAGCAATCCACATAGCTCATCTAAATCATATTTTAGGTTGGGCACATAATCCTTTCAGTCTATTTTTAGATTTATTAAGTGCTTTTCATGTAATCAATGGAAACGCTTTCATTTAAAAAATTGATTTCACATCGCCCTGGAGCCACCTCCCATTGTAGTTTAACAATAGTTGAGATGTTGCATTGTTTACTCAAAGCTGTATAGTAAAGTCACTGCTGGTGAGTGAGGGGACCCTAGACATAGAGCAGGGACAGCCTAGGGATGGGAATTTATACAGTTGTGATACTCAGAGAGTTTCAGCAGCTTATTCAGGCTTATCCCACTGGCCAGGAAGGGGTAAGTCCTGATTCCTTGATCCTCTCCTTTTACCCTCTTCTTCAGATTGACCCTTGAAGCTATGTAACAGCATTCAGATCATTACCAAAGAAGCGCCTTTCTAGTTGAGTTGTGAGGGTTTTGGTCTCCAATATTTTTGGTTTTAACTGTCAAAGAGAGGTTATGATCTTTGAGTTCCTAGCCCCTTCCTTGGGGGTTAGGCATAGGGATAGTTTTAAGGGGTGAAGAGACCCAGAAACACCACCATATTATCAACAAAGAGGAGAAAGTCAGACTCTCTTGGAGTTACCTCTGTTCGTCAGTTACAGTAGCTCTCTCTTCTTTGGAGTTTCACTTTCCGCAATTTCAGTTACTTGAAGTCAACTGCAGTCTGGAATTATCAGTGGAAAAGTTCCAGAAGTAAACAATTCTTAAGCTTTTAATTGTGTGTTGTTTTGAGTAGTGTGTTGTAATGTCATGCTGCCCCACTGCATGCTGCCCGGATTCGGAGATGCCCTTTGGCCAGTGTATACACATGGTGTGCACTGCCTGCCTGTCAGTCACTGAGTGGTTGTCTTGGTTACCAGGTCAACCATCCTGGTATTGCAGTCCTTGTGTTCAAGTAAGCCTATTTTACTTAATAATGGTCCCAAAGTGCAGAAGATGCCGAAGAATTGGAAATGGCAGGCCCTAAGGCACTTCCTTTATAGTAAGGCAGTATAGCCGGGCATGGTGGTGCATGCCTGGAATTCCAGTACTTTAGAGGCTGAGACAGGAGGTTCGCAGGTTCAAGGACAGCCTCAGCGACTTTGTGAGGCCATCTGCAATTTAGTGAGACTCTGCTTCAAAATAAAGAATAAAACAGGGCTGGAGGTGTAGCACAGAAGTAGGATGCTCCTGGGTTCAATCTCTAGTACCACAAACAAAACAAAACAAAACAAAAAAGCAAGAAAAAAAGTACAATAAGATATTTTGGAGAGAGGTGAGGAGACCACATTCACAGACCTTGTTACAGCATATCATTACAATTGTTCTACTTTATTACTGTTGTTACTTGCTTACCATACCTAATTTATAAATTAAACTTTATCAAAGACACATATGCACAGGAAAAAACTATATATGGCGTTCGTTATAGTGAGGTCTCAGGCACCAACAGATATCTCAGAGCACATGCCCCGTGGGTGAAGGGGGCTACTGTATGCAAATCCTGTGTCTCTCTCTCACACACACACACACACACACACACACACACACACACGCAAAGATGGTGTGGCAGTCAGGAGGCTTGGCCAGCTCTAGACCCCTCACTTTGCATTATCTTGATCAGGACTCATGGTTATCTTTCTGAAGATTAAGAAATTCAAAAAGGAGAGATATTTTTTTATAATCTATCCCAGACCCCCTGATTGTATTGAAGTTGATTTAAAAACATTTTTAGTATGATGTTTATGTGTGTGTGTGTGTGTGTGTGTGTGTGTGTGTGTGTCTCTCTATATATATATTGGAGGCTGAGCCTGGGGCATTCTCTCTCAGAGCTACACCTCCAGATCCATTTTATTTTTATCTTGAAACAGGTTCTTACTAAGTTGCTGAAGGTCTCGCTAAGTTGCTGAGGCTAGTCTTGAATTTGGGATCCTTCTGTCTCAGCCTCCTAATCTGGATTTTAGGCACGTGCCACCACGCCTGGCTTTTTTTAGTATATTTTAAAATTTTAAGTCCTCTTCCTGTACTCTCTTTAACTGTTGTATGCTGCTTGTATGCAAAAAATGGCCGTAGCAATTATTTAGAAAGTGTTCAGAAGTCGCTTTCTGTCTGTGTTGTGTATCACACATTAGCCCTGGCTTTGGCACAGTGCAGGCTGGGGTTTTCGTGGGGACAGGGACTCAGCTCAGGTGGGAACCAGCAGCCACCTAGTGGCAGCAGCTGCACCTGAACAGGCGCTGTGACGTGCTCCTTGTTTTAAGTGCTGTTCTCATATTTTTCTTTCTCTTTGAAAATAGCCCAGGAAAGAAAAAGGCCACCTGTGATCAATACAGATTTGCCTGCCCATTTGGGTACTTGTTAAACCCTTTGCTCATTAGTGACAGTGTGCTCCATTTGTGGCACATGTGCACTATCAATTATTTGTCTACGGTCTCGATCTTCCTAGGGAGCAGGAATGGCTTTCAGCTTTGGCCGCCACTCGCAGAGAATTGCATCGGATTCTGTGGATTTGGCGCTGGGCCCACACATCTGTAGAGTTAAAGGCCCCTAGGTGATTCTGATGCACAGTCATGGTTTAAAAACACCGAGGCCGACTGACACGCGCAGATCAAACAGTTCAGGGAGAGTGCAGGCAGGTAAAGGGGCTGTTTTTGCTTCGAGCCAGGGAGCCAGTGCAGACACCAGGGCCACCGCAGTCCTATTGGCAATGAGAAGTTAAGCCCTCCAGGATTTAGTTCTATTGAGGTTCCTTCTTTCAAAGGCCTTAGCAGACTCCCACCTGGTCCTGAAACAGCTGTGGATAGGAGTCTTAACTGTTCTGCTACGGAAGACCCCGAAGCCTGGAGTTTTGGAGAAGCCCTCCTCCTCTCCGTAGCTTGGAAGTTATCAAGTCAGTGTAGCACTGTCTCACATTTCTGCCCTCCTGCTCCCGTAAGTTCACGTGACCAAATAAACCACTTTCCCTCCCCAAAGCTTGGAAATTTACAGCACACATTAGCATATCAAAGGATGGGAAAGTCCTGTGGTTTACAAGACAAAAGAAAAAAAACAACTTTGAGTTAAATCAACTTATTTGCATAGGAAGAGACTTTGTGCTCTTTACCTACTAGGGAGCAGTTTTTCCTTCACACCAGCCTGGAGGGAAACTGGCCAAGGCACTTTTGAATTCAGTAACTTTCTTAGGGTTAATTTCTGACAGCTGAACTGCTGTCCTCAAAATCTCCCTTTGAAGTTGGACTGAATTAACAAATGGAAGGCTTGGCAGAGCAGTTTACTAATTCATAACTATCTCCCTCTGCTCTCTTTGTGTTGCTAAGTACTATAATCTTTGACCTGAAAGGAAGAATACTGCTAACAAGTAAATATTTTAAAGGCCCTGTGAAGTAGACTGTGCGTGAGTTTGTGCCTGGGAGGCTGTCTGCCGGATGAAAGAAATGATTCACTTTGCATCTGCTAATGAAAGTGAAGTGGCTGCTTTATAGTAGGAAGTACTCTTACGTGCTAAGGGTTAGGTTTCTTGCTATTTTTAGCTTTAGCTGGCCACCAGCTCCCCTGATTTGAGGCTCCCGTGGTAAGTCATCATTCCTAAGTGCACGAGTATTCCGTGTGGGTGACTTAGCAGTATTGTGAATGAGTGAACCCTACTACCAGAGCCCACTTGGAACAGGGAGAGGAAACGGAAACGTGACTCACTGATGTACTTGAAGACGCTAACTTCAGAGCCAGACCTGAAGCTTGGTTGTGTCGGCCGAGCTGGGGTTGGGGCAAGGAGAGAGGGTTCTAGGCCACCTTGGTGACCGCCCGCGGCTGGATAACTGTTGGTGTATATTATCGGGTGTGAATTATTTGCCACTAGGGCTGCGGGTGTATCTCAGAGGTAGAACACCCCTACACCCCTGGGTTCAATCCCTAGTACCACCACCACCAAAAAAAAAAAAAAAAAAAAGGAATTTCTAAATAACTTTGATATGACAGACTACATTTAGAAAATATTTTTCTAAATATATCCATGTTTCCCCTGCACACCTTCCACTTTCCAACTTTTAGCTCTTGCTACATACACACTCGTATACAAGAGGAGCCTGATGTTCTACTATTTTCCTTCATTTTTTTCTTTCATGCAGGCTAGATTGACAGGTACTTTGAAGCATCGGTGCTGTGCCTATTAGAAATTACCAATGTAAGCCAGGTGTGGTGGCGTACATATGTAATCCCAGTACGGGAGGCTGAGACAGGAGGATTACAGTTTTGGGGACAGCCTCAGCAAGTAGTGAGACTCTCATCAACCACTGACCCTGTTTCAAAATAAAAATAAAATAGTGCTGGGGGTATAGCTCAGAGGTAGACTGACCTTGGGTTCAATTCTCAGTGCCACAAAAACAAAACAAAACAAATAAATTACCAATGTAGTTTTTAAGAGTGGTAATCTGGTTTGGTTTTATGTTTGAGGAGGCAGGTTATACTGCAATTTTCTTGAGGGTCATGATTAAAATCTCTTTAGTTTTCTTATAGCTATGAGAATGCATTAATTGTCATGGAATAATTGTGCAAGGGAAAAAAACTATAAATATTTCCATATGGTAATTTTCAAAGTTAAGTAGTATTTGAAAGTTTCCATAATTTTATCCCATTTTCCCTATAGCTTGTGCCACAGTATATTTACTGCCAGTGTTTTTTTCCCCTCTTGAATAACTGGTACCAACAGGCCCTTACCTATCCCTTTTGTTGATTATACTTAGCAAATTCTCAAGTTCAAAATGATGTATCTGGCAATAGCAACTCCTCTAGTGCTATGTGCTTGGCTCAGAATCCCACTAGGTGGCGCTGTTGCTGTTCTTTTTCCTCTTGGAAAACCCGGCGCAGAGGCTTCCTCAAGATCATATTGTCAATAGGTAATAGATGTTGAAATCAAGATCCATCTCTCTCTGATTCAGATATTTGTGCTACTTGCTATTCCATGTTGTATCAGCATGTTTTTGAGAGGGGAAAGGGGAAATACTAAAACCTTGCTTCTTACATACAAGTTACTATTATTATTTGGTGGTAGTGGGGACTGAACCCACCGATGTTGTACCTCTAAACTACACCCAAACTTTTTGTTGTTGTTGTTGTTGTTCTGGGAATTGAACCCAGGGACATTCTTCCTCTGAACTATACTTGGATTTATTTATTTCTAAAGTTTGAAACAGGATCTCGCTAAGTTAGTTGCACATAGGTCTGGAACCTGTGATCTTCCTGTCTCAGCTTTCCAAGTAATAGGATTAAAGACATGTGCTACCATGCCCAGCTTCTTATATCATTCAGTAAGTTTGTACTGAACATCCACAAAGTTAAAATTTTCTTTGCAAGGAGCTGGTAATCATCAGTGGATAGGAGAAGGGCTAGCGAAGGTGGCCAGACATCGGGAACCTAAGGCAAACTAAGGAAATCCTATATGACCAGGCTTTGTGGTGCCACAAGAGGTCTCAGAACGGAGAGATAAATAGGGTTGGAAATGATGTTCCAGAGGAAGGAGCGCTGAGAAGAGTCTAGAAGGACAGGCTGGACTCCACTGTGGGCACCCAAATGGAAGGCAGAAGAGTAGGCCCGGAGTAGAGTTTGACAAGGTCAGGACTGTGGCTTGAGGTTCTGGCCAGAATGGAGAATGGAGGCTTAGCAGGTGCAATGGGTTCTTTGCTTAGGGGAAGAAGAGAAAGGTAGAGTCAGGACTCTTCTCAGTTCTGATCAAAGGAAGGTTATCCTTGAAAGAAGTCAGGAGTAAAGCTTAACAGGAAACCTAAAGGTTTGGACAATCAAAGCAACATGAAAGGTGAATGTAGAGACTAGAAAAATGAGCCAGGCACAGTAGCGTGGGCCTGTAATTCTAGTGCTTGGGAGGTTGAGAGAGGAGGATTGCAGGTTGGAGGCCAGCAGCAGCAACTTAGCAAGATCCTGTTTCAAAATAAAAATGAAAAGGGATGGGGGTGTAAGCCAGAAGGTAAAATATCCCTGGTTTCAATCCACAGTGGAGAAAAAAAAAAAGAAGAAGAAGAAGAAAAGAAAACCCAGGGCAGAGACTGGCAACTGAACTTGGAGCCAGGCTGGTCAGCACAGTTGACCTCTGTTCTGCATTTATGAGGTAGTTGGGGACTAACAAGGATTAGGGTGAACACCCATTGCCAGGGCCCCAGGAAGAGGGAGAGTTGAGGAGGTGGCGGCGGGGCCATGTCTACTGGAGACAGAATTTGCACTGAGGGGCAGAACAGCCAAGGGAGGCGATTTGTGAAGTAGTGGAGATCAGAGGGAAATGAAGATCTCATCTAAAAAAGAGATTGAAAGTGCAAAGGAGGGAGCAAACTCATCCATGCTGTGAACAGGAGTGAACCAGGAGAGGGAGGGGGGTAGTCAGAGAGGCTTTGTGGCTTAGAGGAGGGCCAAAGAGGGCGGGTGGCCACAGGTCCTTTGGCTGAACCAAAGCTCCTTACTGTGCTGAGCAGGGCAGGGAGTCGGCTAGTCCTTGTCACCTGTTACTTGTGGGTCCTCACCTGTCGGCAGGCTATCACGGTGCAACTGGCCGCACATTAGGGGCTGTCCAGTTAGGGCATCATAAGTTCTCCCAGGGGACTCGTCTTTCCCCAGAGTGTCTGTGCATACGGGGTGAAGACCAGGGGTCTGTGTTTTAACAAGCACTCAGGCCATTTGGGGTGCAGCCAGGTTGACAAGTGCTGACCTGGGTCCTGGCTTGCTACCCTCTCTACTTCTTCCCTCTTCCCCCTATTGTCCATGAAAGCACAAAAACACTTGTGCATTTTAACCTCCGGGTTGTTAAGTGAGTGGATACGTGCTCTTTTACTTTATGAGAGACCTTCAGCTTGAGTTTGAGGCCGGTTCCTCCCTTGGTCTTGGCTGGTATTTGAATGCAAACTCTTCTTTCCCTAGCCCCGCCCAGTTCCCTTGGCCTTCTGGCGCTGTTTTGCTCTCTTCTGCTACCTGCTGGCCACCTGTGGGAAAGCCACACCGGGTTTTGAGGACAGCTCCCTCCAAAAGACACAATTTCAAACAGGATTTTTCAACAGAGCATAGATGAGGCAAAAAAAAATCACTTTTCTAATCGAGCCATCTGCTTCCAGTTAAACATTTTACATGTAATGTTGCAAAGCTGACAGAGTTAATTTCCTTCTCTCTGAAGCTTTTTTCCCAGCCCAGGTGTTAAAACTTAATAGCAACAATACATTTTTAAGAGATCGACTTTCTGTATTAATCTCTGAAAGAATGTTTTTATACGCTTCGTGCCCACTGTTGGGATAGAAGGCTCTGGTGAGCCAGTGGTGAGGATAGTGGGTTCCAGCTCCACACTGTTGGAGAGGTCTGATCTTGGAAAGTCGCCCTACTTCTCTTAGGTTGGGTTTGTCTTCAGTGTAGTTGGGGCCAGTTGTTATTGTTACTATTTTTATTTTTTAATTTATTTTTTGTGGTACCGGGGATTGAGCCCAGGAGCATTCTATCTCCAAGCTATACCCCTTATTTTACTTTTATTTTGAAACAGGGTCTTGCTAGGTTGATGAGAGTCTTCACTACTTGCTGAGGCTGTCCTCGAACCTGTGATCCTCCTGTCTCAGCCTCCCAAGTACTGGGAATTACAAATGTGCGCCACCATAGCTGGCTTGTTAGTACTTTTAACTGTGCCTGGCTGAGGGACCCAACTTTGTCAGTGACCTAAACCTGAAGATTTTTCTCTCTCTCTCTCTCTCTCTCTCCTGAGGTGCTATGGATAGAATTCAGGGTCTCATGCATGCCAGGCAAGTGCTCTACCACTAAACTACACCCCCCGCCAAGCCCTGAGAATTTCTAGCAGCTTTATGGAAGGCCTGCGAGGTGCCACCCCATGGTAAACTGCCTAGGTGTGATTCCTGCTGTGATGGAGCCACAGCGCAGGTACCACAGGACCTCACAGGCGCAGGTTCCTCATCTCAGGCATGAATGTGTGACCAGCTCATCTCTGAGACGCCCTTTGGTTCCAAGCTTCTGTAGCTTAAACAGTTTGAAGTGCGTGGCTTAGTTTTCCTAGTGACTTTGGGAGCCAGAGTCTGTTCTGTCCTTCAGGGTAGTGCCAGGCATTTGGACTTAAGAGACCCGTTGATCCCGGGGCTGCAGGAAGCTTCGGGGGAGGTGGGTTTCCTGTGCATTTGATGCACTTTAAAATGTTTGTACATATTAGAATTGGGAAACTGGCAAGAGTCTTCATTGTTCTTCAAACATAGAGCTAACATTTAACTTGGCAGCTCTATCTATAAACAAAAAGT
>PVLC010034347.1:0-16958 GCA_004027655.1 Graphiurus murinus
GTTGGTGGGATTGCAAACTAGTGCAACCTCTCTGGAAAACAATATGGAGGATCCTCAGACGAATGGGAATGAACCTACCATATGATCCAGCAATACCACTTCTGGGTATCTACCCAAAAGAATGGAAACCAAACTATCAGACTGACGTATGTGCATCTATGTTTATAGCTGCACAATTCACAATAGCCAAACTATGGAAGCAGCCAAGATGTCCAACCACAGACGAATGGATTACAAAACTATAGGATATGTACACAATGGAATTTTACTCAGCCATAAAGAAGAACAAAATCATGTTATTTGCAAGGAAATGGAGGCAACTGGAAAACATTATGTTAAGTGAGATTAGCCAGTCACAAAGAGTAAAAAAGCATATGTTCTCCCTAATTTGCGTATGCTAGGGCACAAGAGGGTCTCCAAATGAAAAGGAGAGACCCTCGAAAGCAAAGAGGTTGATTTAGCCGAGGGGTTTGGACGGGGGTGGGGGGGGGACACTAATGTATATCAAGGTCACTCACTAAACTGAACTTGAGAGGGAGGGAGGGTGAGGGAGCGGGGTGGGAATTAGGGGAAGGGGTCAAATGAAAATTGTGAGCACATGTATCGTTATCAATTTGCACCTAACAAAGATGTATGCTTACAATGTATGAATAAAAATAAAAATTTTTTTAAAAAAATGAAAAAAATAAATAAATAAAACAGGGCTGGGGTGTAGCTTAGAGGTAGAATGCCCCTGGGTTCAATCCCCAGTACCAATAAATTAATTAATTGGTTAATTAATTAATTAATTAATTAAAAATGTAAATGGCTGGGGTGTAACTCAGAGGTAGAATGTTCAATTCCTAGTACCAAAAAAGAAATGTAAAATTCAATGGCTTTTAGTTTACTGTATCCACAAAATTGTGCATCCATCAGCATAATTTATTTTAAAATAGTTTTATTAGCTCAAAAACTAAATCCAGTTCCCCTTAGCCATTATCTCCAATTCACACTGTGCCCCACCCAGCCTGGAAACCTCCAATAAATCTACTTTATCTCTAGATAGATGATAGATAGATAGATGATAGATGAGAGAGAGAGAGAGAGAGAGAGAGAGAGAGAGAGAGAGAGAGAGAGAGACGTAGAGAGATATAGATATATTGATTGAGGAGGGGGGGGCGGTGTTTGAACCCAGGGGCATTCTACCGCCAAGTTATACCCCCAACCCTTTTCATTTTTTTTTTTATTTTGAAACCGAGTCTTACTAAGTTGCTGAGGAACTTGCTAATTTTCTGAGGCTGGATCCAAACCTTCAATCCTCCTGTCTCAGCCTCCTAAGTACTGGGATTGCAGGCATGTGCCACAATGCCCAGCTTCTAATCTGTTTTCTATCTCTATAGATTCGTCCATTCTGGATATTTTATATAAATTGAATCATACAGTATGTGCCTTTTTCTGATTGGTTTCTTTCATTTGGCATATGTTGTAGCATCTATCAGTTTTTCATTCCTTTTAATAAGTGAATAATATTTCATTGAATATATATACCACATTATGTTTATCTATTCACCACTTCATGGATAGATATCTAATTCTATGTTCAGCCATCCGAGGAACTGCCAGAATGTTTTCCAAAGAGGCTATACTATTTTATATCCCCACCATCAGTGTATGAGGGCTCCAATTTCTCCACACTAACACTTATTACATGCCTATTTAATAAATATAAAGTCATCCTAGAGGTGTCTCATTGTGGTTTTGATTTGCATTTACCTGGTGACTAATGATGTATGTATATTTGCATACTCTTATTTGCCATTTGTATATCTCCTTTGGAGGAATATCTATTTAGACCTTTTGCTTATTTTTAACTGGGTTGCATTTTTATTGAAGCACAAAAAAGTTTTAATCTTGATGAAGTCTACTTTACTTACTTTTTCTTTTGTTCACTATGATTTTGGTATATATAAGAAACAATTGCCTAATCTAAGATCCCCAAGGTTTATTCCCATGTTTTCTTCTAAGTGTTTTATAATTTCAGTGCTTATGCTTAGATCTTTGATCGACTTCAAGTTAATTTTGTACATGGTGTGAATAGGCATCCAATTTCACTCCTTTACATGTGTCTATTCTGATAGACCTTTGTAGAAAGCATTTCTCTCTGTCTCTCTCTCTCTCTCTCTGTCTCTCTGTCTCTCTCTCTCTGTCTCTCTCTCTCTCTCTGTCTCTCTCTCTCTCTCTCTCAATGGTGCTGGAAATTCAACTCATGGGCATTCTACCTCTGAGCTAAACCCCCAGCCCTATTTTATTTTTTCATTTGGGAAAAGGGTCTTGCTAAGTTGTTAAGGGCTTTACTAGGTTGCCGAAGCTGGCTTCAAACCTATAATCCTCCTGTCTCAGCATCCCAAGTACTGGGATGACACTCATAATAATAATTTAAATGGGATGACTCCTCATTTAAATTATTTGGAATTGTATGGAAAATCAATGGACCATGTGCTGACATTTAAAAAAAAAAAATCCCCTGGTTTGAGTGAAAAGCTCAAACCATGCAGAGAAGACAAAGAGTTTCTAAAGGCTTCTAAAGAAAAGGATGCTTGAGCTATGATTTAAGAGATAATAAGTGGGGAGATAGCAAAAAGAACTCACATGAGCCAGGTAGAGTAGCACATGCCTACAATCATAGTACTTGGAAACATAAGACAGGAGGATTGCAGGTTTGAAGCCAGCCTCAGCAACTTAGCAAGACACTGTTTCAAAATAAAAAATAAGCCGGGCGTGGTGGCACACGCTTGTAATCCCAGCATTCGGGAGGCTGAGACCGGAGGATCCGGGTTCGTGGCCAGCCTCAGGTACCTAGTGAGGCACTCCGCAACTTAGCGAGACCCGGTTTCAAAATAAAGAATAAAAAATAGGGCTGGGGGTGTAGCTTGGAGGTAGAGCGCCCCTGAGTTCAATCCCCAGTACCGCAAAAAAAATAATAATAATAATAAAAATAAAAGAGAACTGGGGGTGCAGCTCAGAGGTAGAACACCCCTGGGTTCCAATACCCAATACCACAAAAAAAAAAAGAGAGAGAGAGAGAGAGAGAAAAGAACTCACATGGACTCAAATCTAGAAAGATCAGGACTGAATTCTTGGGCTGTATCTTAGTCCATTTTCTGTTGCTATTACAGAACCTGAGGCTAGGTAAATAATAAAAGGGTGGGAGTATTCAAGCTCACGGGTCTGGAAGCCAGGAAGTCCAAGATAAGTCAAGGCAGTTACATTTGGTGCGGTCTTGGGCTGCTTCATAACATGGTGGAAGAGAAAGGGGAGGCAAGCACATGTGAAGAGAGAGGAAAGAGGGCCTGGCCACCTCGTGAGAAGCCACTCATGAGAACAATCCCACGCCCAACTGAAAGGCATTAATCCCTTTAACAACCTGATCACCTCTTCAAGTCCCCACTTCCACCAGGTGTGGTGGCACATGCCTATCATCCTAATCCTTGGGAGGCTCAGACAAGAGGATCGCAGGTTCAAGGCCAGCCTCAGCAAGACCCAGTTTCAAAATCAAAAGTAAAAAGGGCTGTGAGTATAGCTCGGAGGTAGAACAATCCTGGGTTCAATTCCCACACCACAAAGAAAAGTCTCTATCTCTTCATAACACTATAACAAAGGTCATCAAACTTCAGCATGAGTTTTGGAGGGAACAAACCACATTCAAACCACAGCAGGCTGACATGAAAGCAGGAGGTGCTGGCCCTTGCCATGGCCTGTAGCACAAGGCTCAGCCCCAGCTGGAAAGCAGTGGAAAAGTCACCCTCCCAGAGTGTGATCAGCTTAACTCTGGGTACCAGGTGCCTCCAAAAACGAATGACTTCCCCATAGACCTCCTTGCAGAGGGCATTCATAGCAGCTGTCTCCACATCCTGTGAGGTGCAGCTACCTCCCTCTTGGGCCTCTCACCACCATGCCCCTCCACAGCCCCCAGCTCTTCCTGCAGCTTTACCTCTGTTCCCACCTTAGCTCTCAATAAAATAAACATGAGCGGGGCATGGTAGTGCACGCTTGTAATCCCAGCATTTGGGAGGCTGAGACCAGAGAATCCGGGGATCCGGGTTCACAGCCAACCTCAGGTACCTAGTGAGGCACTCTGCAATTTAGTGAGACCCTGTTTCAAAACAAAGAATAAAAAATAGGGCTGGGGGTGTAACTTGGAGGTAGAATGCCCCTGAGTTCAATCCCCAGTACCGCAAATAAATAAAATAAAACATGTACTGCTGGGTGCATTGGTGCAGGACTGTAATCCTATTACTTGGGAAGCTGAGACAGGAAGATTGCAGGTGGGTGGTAACTTAGCAAGACCTCAGCAGTTTAGTGAGATCCCGTTTCAAAATAAAAAATAATATAGGCTGGGGGTGTTGCTTAGTAGTAGAAAACCCCTGGGTTCAATCGCCAGAACCATCATTAAATTAAATCAAATTAAATTAAAATGTCCAGAAGGCCCCTAAGGCCCATGGCCCTCAGATTTTCCCTGTGCTGAAATGCTTAGACACTAATAGATCAGACACAGAGGCAGGAGCTTGGGTTAATGTGCCGATTACTGGCTGTTTGATTAGTGCATTATAAGGCATCAGCAATGAAAAGCAACATGCTAGTTGTTAGGCAAACAAAAGCCAAACTTTAACAGTCTGGACCTAGCAAGTGCACAAGACAATTTGCTGTATGTCATTTGACTTCAATCATCTGAAATACATGTGTAGAAACAGAACTGTATGGAAGGATTAAGCAGGTTTCTTCTTCCTATTATTGCTGTAGAAACTATATGCATATGTGCTCTCTATATATCATATGAGTATATATTCTAATATATAGAGAGATGTATATAAATATATATAGTAATAAGCATGTATCATTTTTTAAACAGCAGCAATATATTCAATATACTGTACTGGAAAGAACATGAACTTCAGAGTATTTGAATGTTTGCTTCACCAGTTAATAACTTTGTACTTTTGGCTTGTGTGCGTGCAGTGCTGGGGATTGAACCCAGGCCCTTGAACATGCTGGCAAGTGCTCTACCACTGATCTACACCCCCCAACCAACTTTTGGCTTTTTAAATCTCAGTTTCCTCATGTATCAAGTAGGTACTATATCTATCTTGCAGAACTTTTCTTGGGTGAGGGAGGGGTGGCAGGGGTGCTGGGGTTGTTTGTTTGTTTGTTTGTTTGTTTGTTTGTTTGTTTGCAGTACTGGGGATTGAACTCAGGGGCATTCTACCTTCGACTACACCCCCAGCCCTATTTTTTATTCTTTATTTTGAAACAGGGTCTCACTAGGAGTACCTCACTATGTAGCTGAGGCTGGCCTCGAACCCGGATCCCCGGATCCTCTGATCTCAGCCTCCCAAATGCTGGGATTACAAGCGTGTGCCACCACACCCAGCTGGTGCTGGGTTTTTTTTTGTTGTTGTTGTTTTTTAAGGTTTGCAGCTATTTATTTACAAGTATACATTTAACACAATGAAATAAACACTGATATATTGAGGCCTAGTTAATAGTAGTGTAACAATTGTATCATTTTGATGATTACATTATTTTAAACAACAAACTACACTGAAAAATTAATGCTGATAAAATTCTTGGTCATAATATTATTAAGAAATACAATATATAAATTGAAAATATGATTGCTTAAAATTTGAACATGGAAATGAACTCATTTGGACAGAGTCAGAGTTTAACATAATCTGAAGGGGGAGGGGACTCTGACCCAAATGATATCTTTCAGGTTAACAGAAGAAAATAGTTTAGGATAACAGGCAGTTTGCTTCTTCAGGTAGAAGAGATTCCCAGTGTCCTCAGGTTTTGCAGTAGAAGCATTACATCACCGAGCATGAAGACTTTCTTTGTAAAGCTGCTCCGTCGATTTTTTTCTGCCTCCAAAATTATCCTTCGAAAAACATCAACAGCAGTCTGATTTTCTTCAGCAGATGATTCCAAAAAAGCTGCATTCCAAGATTCTGCCACAGCTTTCCCTTCTTCATAACTGATCACCCTTTCCATATGCAGGTCTTTCTTATTTCCAACCAACATAGTAAGTATTTGTGCTTTCCCCACCATATCCAACAATTTTCCATGAATAACTTTAATCACTTCAAAACTTTTGATGGATGTAACAGAATAAACAAGGATATAACCATTAATATCTATAACGTATGTCTGAGGGAAAATGGAATATTCTTCTTGCCCAGCTGTGTCTACAAGTTGAAGATGATATTCTTGTCCATTTACTGTGATCAACTTTGTGAAAGTGTTTTCTATGGTTGGATCGTAGGAGTCAACAAACTGGCCTTCAACAAATGAATTGTCAATGAGGATTTCCCCACAGACCGCTAGCCCAGGATCGCGATCTTCCGGGGTGTGGACTGCGGCATCTTGGCGGCCTCCTCAGCCCCGGCCCAACCACATCAACCGCGGCGGCGACGGCTCTGGCTGCTGCTCGGTGACTGCCACGCCAGGGGACAGCGGCATACAGAGCAGGGGCAGCAGGCGTGGCTGCTCACTCCTGGTGCTGGGGTTTTAATCCAGGTGTATTCTACGTGCAACCTACACTTCCAGCCTCATATATATATAGTATGTTTCCTTCTATATATATATTCCAGCCATATATATATGTAAAATATATATATAATTTTTTTAACTTTGAAATATGGTTTTACTCAGTTGCTGAGGGTCTCACTAAGTTTCTAAAGCTGGTCTCAAACCTGCAATCCTCCTGTCTCAATCTTCCAAGTACTGCAATTACAGGAGTAGGCAACCCTGCCCACCTACTTTGCAGATTTAAACCACCCATTCTGTGGTACTCTATCATGGCAGTCCCAGAAAATTAATGAACTCCTTAATGTTTTCTTATGTGTGTGTGTGGGCGGGGGTGGCTGTATTTTTAGGGCACTCTGAAGAGGTGATGAGTTTCACATCAGAATCAACAGTGGCTGCATAGAGAGTGCTGAGTCAAATCCAGGTACTTAAAGCAGGAGAGTGAGGACCCAGGGAACCACAAAAATGGGGAATGTGTGCTGGACTTTCAATACCTGGAGCTGATGAGAAACCAAGGGATCTGATGGCCAGATTATCACTCAGCTTCCCAACGGAAAAACACAAGGTGGAGAGAAACAGAATCCGTTCTAAGATCTCCTTTCCACTGGCACTTGACCTAGGTATGAAGGTCAGTGTATGTGGAGAAGCGGCCCCAAATATGCCCTCATCAGGTCATCTCCATTTGGCCTCAGACAAGATCTTCCAAGCATCTGTTCTTGGCTAACTGCCCTAGTGGGAAACAACTCCACAAATCTTCCCTGAGCTACATATTCTCCACCCTCCTCTCCTGCTCTTTATTTCACAGTATGTATCGCCATCTGGCCTGCTGTATATCTTACACACCTATTTGTTTATCCATTGCCCTGCTCAACTTGAAGCTCCATGAAAGCAGGGATTTCACTCACTCACTGCCACATCACCACCTCCTAGAACAGAGTCTATATTCAGCAAGCACATTAACTGAGTCACTGTCTTCTGTCCCTAAACTTTTGCCTTGTTTATGCACTCCTATTAGTGCAATGAAATTATACATCATAGTTAGATTTGATGTGATACAAACATACATGCCCACAGCACTGGTGTGTTTCCTTCTATATACCCACTCCTTCTCCCCCTTCCCTCCTCCTCATATATGTTAGTGAGATTGGCATTGAAATCTTATGATAAAATAATCCAGGAGTTTGGAGTAACTTCAGGACTCAAATTCATTGAGTCTTTAAGTGATGGGTTCACAAAATGACCGACTCACATGAGAGATATCTGAAAGCAGACCAATATCCTGAGTCCCCTCCACTCACCCCATGGAATCAGTTCTTTGCTGCCTTAAGGGAGATGGTACAGGTGACACACATGGGTAGGGAGAGTGAGGACCCCGAGCCCAGACCCCCAGGCAGGCCACTAGCTTTTCCTTCTAAGACTGACCAGCCCCACCCAGAGCCCGCAGGGAGCCATGCTCTGCACTGGGAGCACTGGGGAGCTTATGGCATTATTAATATGGAAATACACTCTGTCGCTGCAGCAAGCCACTCACCTATTATTTATCATGGTGACTCATAGCCGAACCCAAGAATTGGACCCATAAAGAAAGCATGAAAAGCTGGGCGTGGTGGCGCACGCTTGTAATCCCAGCATTCAGGAGGCTGAGACCAGAGGATCCAGGTTCGAGGCCAGCCTCAGCTACCTAGTGAGGCACTCCGCAACTTAGTGAGACTCGGTTTCAAAATAAAGAATAAAAAATAGGGCTGGGGGTGTAGCTCGGAGGTAAAATGCCCCTGAGTTCAATCCCCAGTACTGCAAAAAAAAAAAAAGAAAGAAAGCATGAAAAGCAACAGCCCTGCCACGGATCCAGCCGTCTCACGTCAGTGGGGTGAGGGTGCACACCCCCCAGGAGCACAGTGGCTCCATCCTGCCCACTGGACACTGTGCTGGGCAGGCCACCCAACATCATCACAGGGGTGCCACCCAGTCCCCAGCCTGTTCCTGGTAAGGCAGCTCCGGGTCCCAGCGTTACCCGTCCATCTTCTGCTACTCTCCAGGGGTGAGGGGAGCCCAGGAGCTAATCTGGAACAGCCCAAACCCACCCAGTTCCATTCTTCCCCAAGCTCCAGTGAGATTGCAGGAATGAGGAACCTGGTATTCCTATAGGGAGGAATGACTACTGATCCCATCCACATGTCTTGAGGAAAAATGAGATACTGCTTCCTTGAGCACAGACCTAAGGAAATAAATGACATCTATTTGAGATTCATAGTTTACAAAAATGGGGTGTCTTTTTTTGTGGTTTTCGTCACACCACAAACTCCATACATAAGTCCTAACTCTCTGTTTCATGATAATCTTATGGTTTTTTGCTACTACTGACACTCTCACCTCTATTATTACAGGGTATTTCTCTAATTCTCAGAAACTTCAGACAGGATTACATAAAGAAAACACCCAAAATTGCATACCACTTTCCAAGTGAGAGTCACCATGACTTTCAGATATCTATAAGTGACCCCAGAATTTGGTGGCTTAAAACAGTGACTGCCCATGTATACAAAGGGCAATGACCAGATGAGGGTAAATGGCGTATCTGTCACCTCAAATATTTATCATCTTTCTGTCAGGAACATTTAAATCTTCTCTTCTAACTATTTTGAAAAATATAATAACTTATTATTAATTATGGTCAAAAAAATACAGTGACTGATTCTCTTTCATGATTCTATGGGCTGACAGTGCTCAGCTTCTCTTTTGTTGGGGGGTAGGGGAAGACTAGGACTTTAACCCAAGGGCATTCTACCTCTAAGATACACCCCCAGCCCTATTTTATTTTTTATTTTGAAACAAGGTCTCACTAAGTTTCTGAGAGTCTCACTAAGTTGCTGAGGCTAGCCTCAAACCTGAGATCCTCCTGTCTCAGCCTCCAAAGTACCAAGATTCCAGGTATGTGCCACCATGCCCAACTTAGACTCAGATTCTTGACATAATATCTGGATCTCAAGAGGCCACACAACATCACTCTGACCACATGCTATTGGTCAAAAGATGTCCAGGGTCTGCCAGGCCAGGGGGAAAGGACACTGACCCACTTGCTCCATGGGTGACCATGTACACACCACTACTCTACATGACTTTCTGACTAATGTGATGGACTTACTGGTGGCTTGTCTGACCAAAGGTAGGAACTGGTAAGAAAACCTTTTACTCTTCCCTTTCAGGACTGGAGGTGTTGCTCAGTAATTAAGTGTGTGACTAGCATAAAGGAGGCCCTGGGTTACATCTGCAGCACACAAAAATATTCAAACATGGAAGCCGGGCGTGGTGGCGCACACTTGTAATCCCAGCATTCGGGAGGCTGAGACCAGAGGATCCGGGTTCACGGCCAGCCTCAGCTACCTAGTGAGGCACTCCGCAACTTAGTGAGACTCAGTTTCAAAATAAAGAATAAAAAATAGGGCTGGGGGTATAGCTTGGAGGTAGCTGAGTTCAACCCCAGTACCGCAAAAAAAAAAAAAAAAAAAAAAAATTCAAACATAAGAATAAAACTCCCTTTCAAAGATGAGGATCTGTGGCTGACACTGTCTCACAAATGCTTTCAATCACAGATGCTTTTAAAATACTCCTTGAGGGAGCCGGGCATGGTGGCGCATGCTTGTAATCCCAGCATTCGGGAGGCTGAGACCGGAGGATCCGGGTTCGTGGCCAGCCTCAGATACTTAGTGAGGCACTCTGCAACTTAGTGAGACTCGGTTTCAAAAATAAAGAATAAAAAATAGGGCTGGGGGTATAGCTCGGAGGTAGAACGCCCCTGAGTTCAACGCCCAGCACCGCAAAAAAAAAAAAAATACTCCTTGAGGGGATTAAAGATGGCAGAATAGATGAAGACAGTAAGTTTCTGGTGCTCCAATACTCAGAACTCAACCAGCAGGAAGACTGCTTCTTGGCAAGAGAAGAAAAGCAGTCCAAACTCAATAGAAGAAAAACAGTGGAAATGTGGTTGAGTTGAAGGTAGCACAGAAAGCAGAGGACTGAAAAGAGCTCCACACATTTCATCTGGTGAATGGAGAGTGGAGGCAGCATCATCTTGGTGAGCTTACACCAGGACTGATGGCTGCCAGACAGGGCAGTTCAAAGAGACCAACTCCATCAAAAAAAAAAAAAAAAAAAAAAGCAGAATCTTGTCGAGCCAGTGATGATAGAAAAAAAAACCATCAAAAGTACATTGGAATACCTCACGATGCACTCCCCAGACCACCCAGCAAAACCACCCAGTGAACTCCTGTGACTGGAGCTGAACTCCCTTCCTGCAGGGACCAAAGCAGTGAGTACACAAAACATCCCAGCAGGAGCCTGTATGGCTACAGACAGAGACTTGAGTGACAATAAACAGACCAGCAGGGTTTGTGAATGTGCAAACCATCCTGAGGAAGTGGATACGGGGGCTACAGTTGGACACAGCAGAAACATGAATTAGCAAACAGTCACTAGAGACACTCAGGTGGGCAAGACCTACGGTCGGCAGCTCGCCACCCCCCTGCAGGGACTCCAGCAATCACCACAGGACCCAGGACCACCAGAAGTGGTGTCTGTGGAATGAAATAACTCAGCCAACCATGCTGCAGGCTCAGAAGGCTATAAACCCATACATGGTAATGTCTGAGCACTACAAGCACCAAGGACAGAGACCAAGAAGGTCTCACATAATCACATCAAGAACAAAAAGAACAGATGACCTTCAGGGGCAAAACAGTAAGAATTACTCCAGACTTCTCAACCAAGTCATGAAATCCAGGAGGGACTGATATGATATACTCCAGACCTTGAAAGAAACTTCCAATCAAGACTGCTACATTCAGTAAAGATATCATTCAAAATTGATGGAGAAATTTTAAAAAATCCAAGACAAGGAGAAACTAAAAGCAATTCAATACTACCACGCTAGCACTAGAGAAAGTGCTTAAAGAAATAAAGCACAAAGAAGGAGTAAATACCAGAACCAGAGAAGGGATGAACTTCACCAGATGGACAAATGAGTGAAGGAGAAATAACACTATATCAAGCCGGGCGTGGTGGCTCACGCTTGTAATCCCAGCATTCAGGAGGCTGAGACCAGAGGATCCGGGTTCGCGGCCAGCCTCAGCTACCTAGTGAGGCACTCCGCAACTTAGTGAGACTCGGTTTCAAAATAAAGAATAAAAAAATAGGGCTGGGGGTATAGCTCGGAGGTAGAATGCCCCCTGAGTTCAATCCCCAGTACCGCAAAAAAAAAAAAAAAGAAATAACACTATATCAAACAGAAAATATAACTCAAAATGACAGGAAACAAAAAACATCTCTCAATAATAATAAGGAATGTCAAAGGTCTAAACTCCCCAATTAAAAGGCATAGACTGGCAATGTGGATTAAAGAACATACTTCAAGCCGGGTGCCACGTGCTTGTAATCCCAGCATTTGGGAGGCTGAGACCGGAGGATCTGGGTTCGCGGCCAGCCTCAGCTACCTAGTGAGGCACTCCAAAACTTAGTAAGACCCTGTTTCAAAATAAAGAATAAAAAATAGGGCTGGAGGTGTAGCTCAGAGGTAGAATGCCCCTGAGTTCAATCCCCAGTACCGCAAAAAAAAAAAACATACTTTAACTATATGCTGCTTGTGATATACCATGCAAATGAAGACCAAAATCAAGCAGGGTAGCAACACTTATATCTGACAAATCAGTCTTTAAGCTAAAACTTATCAGAAAAGACAAAGCAGGTTACTTCTGACTAATAAAAGAACAATCCAACAAGGAGATATAATGATAGTAAACATTTATGCCCCAAATGTGGGTACACCCACTTTTTTTTTTTTTTTTTTTTGCGGTACTGGGGGTTGAACTCAGGGGCATTCTACCTTCGAGCTATACCCCCAGCCCTATTTTTTTATTCTTTATTTTGAAACCGAGTCTCACTAAGTTGCGGAGTGCCTCACTAGGTACTTGAGGCTGGCCGTGAACCCAGATCCTCTGGTCTCAGCCTCCCGAATGCTGGGATTACAAGCATGTGCCACCACGCCCGGCGGGTACACCCACTTTTATAAAACAAACTCTTCAGGGCATTAGGTCTCAAATAGACCCAAATACAATAATATTGGGAGACTTCAGCCAGGTGTGGTGGCGCACGCTTGTAATCCCAGCATTTGGGAGGCTGAGACTGGAGGATCCAGGTTCGAGGCCAGCCTCAACTACCTAGTGAGGCACTCCGCAACTTAGTGAGAGTCAGTTTCAAAATAAAGAATAAAAAAATATGGCTTGGGGTATAGCTCGGAGGTAGAATGCCCCTGAGTTCAATCCCCAGTTACCACAAAAAATAATAATAATAATAATAATAATAATAATAATAATAATATTGGGAGACTTCAACACACCGATCACACCAATAGATCAATCTTGCAGGCAAAATATGAGTAAAGACTCTTCAGAGCTTACAAACACTATAAACAAAGTGGACCTAATAGACATATACAGAATATTCCAATCAACAATAGCTGAACACACATTCTTCTCAGCTGCTCATGGAACTTTCTCCAAAACAGACCACATTCTGAGCCCAAAGCAAGCACCAGCAAATTCAAATAATGTAATGTAATTCCCTGCATCTCTTCAGATCATAATGGAATGGAAGTAGAAATCAACAACAGGATGACCTCTGAAAATTAGGAATGGCTCCACCCAGCTATACCATTCCTGGGTATCTTTACAAAGGAACAGAAATCAAAATATATGCATATCCATGTTTATAGCAGCACAATTCACAATAGCCAAATTATGGAACCAAACTAGATGACCATCAACAGATGGATGGATTACAAAATTATGGGATACTCACACAATGGAATTCTACTCAGCAATAAAAAAGAACAAAATAATATTATTTGCAGGAAAATGGATGAACCTGGAGAACATTATGTTAAGTGAAATCAGCCAGTCACATAAAGTGAAGGGTCATGTGTTTTCTCTCATTATGCAGGAGCTAGGGAGTAATCAGGATACCAGAGGGACTTCAGATAATGGAGGAGAAACTCCAGAGGAGCCAGGGAGACGGTCTAGGGGAAGGGTTCTTGGAAGGGGAAGAAAGAGGATCAGTGAAGGAGTCGCTTCCATCTACATTATGTGCATAGCTGAGAATACTAATGTCATCTCAGTGCCCTGCATGGGGCTGGAAGGTATGCGGAGGGAGCCAGAGGAAAGCCCACCAGGCACTCTGCATGTATGTTATGATGTGAGACTATAATTCACCAATAAAAGTATTATAAAAAATGAAATACTCTTTGAACTTCAAAACTTAAAAAAGGTAAGAAATCTCCTTTCTACACCAGGTGTTAAATTTATTTTATTTTATTTTATTTTTATTTTTTTCTGCAGTACTGGGGATGGAACCCACGGGCATTCTACCTCTGAGGAGCTACATCTCCAGTCCTATTTTTTATTCTTTATTTTGAAACAGGGTCTCACTAAGTTGTGGAGGGCCTCACTAAGTAGCTGAGGCTGGCCGCAAACCAGGATCCTCTGGTCTCAGCCTCCCAAGTTCTGGGATTACAAGCGTGCACCACCATGCCCGGCTACTAGGTGTTAAATTTTAAACTGTGAAGCCGGGGGTGGTGGCGCACGCTTGTAATCCCAGCATTTGGGAGGCTGAGACCGGAGGATCGGGTTCGCGGCCAGCCTCAGCTACCTAGTGAGGCACTCCGCAACTTAGTGAGACCCTGTTTCAAAATAAAGAATAAAATATAGGGCTGGGGGTATAGCTCGAAGGTAGAATGCCCCTGAGTTCCATCCCCAGTACTGCAAAAAAAAAAAAATTTAAACTGTGGTTAGTGATCTTTTAATTCCACAGTAATATTAGAATCGCCAAACTTAGATCAATTTGCTCTGAAAAATTTGCTCTGAAAAATCAGACCAAAGAAAAAGGATGGCCACAGGACTGTCAAACCAAATGAACATGAGTTACTGGATTCAATCCCTAGTACCGGGAAAAAAAAAAAAAAAAAAAATTGGCAACTGCTCTCAGAAACTCAGATCTGGCAGTGGGTCCTTGGGGGCATGCCCAGGGGACTGTCGTCCCCAACCCTCTCTCTCTCTGCTTCCCAGCTGCAATGAGCTAAGCACCTTTCCTCCACCACACCCATGGTGTTTCTGCCTTGCCACCAGCTGGCTGTGGGTTGAACGCTCTGAAACCATGAACCAAAATAAAGCCTTCCTCCTTTAAGTTTTTGCATTCTGGTCACAGGACAAAAAGCTGACTAACACACAACAGACCAAGTGTGGGCCCACCAGGAACCCTAATCCAGGTCAGTGTCCTTCTGTACTTACATGTTGTGTAATCTACCTTTTTTCACTTACTCATCATTGCAAAAGCAGTGAGCTTTGGTGAAGTTCACTGGAGCTTCATTGAAGCAAAAAGAAACCAGCATTATCCCAAGGCCATTGTTTCAGCCAGCATTCTCACCACTGTGTCCGAAACACTTGACCACCACAACTTAAAGGAAGATTCATTTGTTCACAGTTCTAGCTATTTCAGGGGTTCAGTCCATATCAGGCCAGGTTACACCCATACAGCTCAGGGAATGGTGGCAGGAGGAGAGAGTGTAAGGGAAAGAGAAAGAGAGAGCGTGCTCTGCTCTCACATTACAGAGACCAGAAGCAAGAGAGATCCAGCAAGGGGATTTCAGGACATAAGCATAGTCCCCAAGGTCACACACCCAGGGATCCATCTCCTTCAACCATACCCCATCTACCTAGGTTACCTCCCAATCAATACACAAGTTCTTTCAGGGAATATTCTACACCCAAACCATAACAGCACTTTAACTGGGACCAGTGACTAAAATTATGTGTAGCCCAACCTTGTTCAGTACATCTTCTTGCCTAACAATAACAAATAGAGATTGCCCTGGCAACTGGAGCTCGGGGCTTGGTTGTTAGTTTTGCTGAGGCTGGTGCTGACCACTCTGCTGAAAAAGGGGGACGACAGAGTCACTGAGCAAATGCTGGCTACAGAGAAAAAATCTTATTGTTCTCGTGAGCTCCCTTTTGTCATTAGCCTTACATTTGGCAGAGTGGGCAGTTGCTTCTGAATTGTGACCTACAATGTAGGGGATAGGAAAAGCTTACTAATCCAATAGCAGGTGTCCCTTTCTTTCCTTCCTTTGTATGTGGGAATGGGCCTCCGTATACTGTTTTGTGTAGGTCTCTACACCTGCAAAACATTCCCTCATTCAATCAGCATTCACAGAGCATCTACCATGTGAACACAAGCATGACCCCGTGTGGAGGCCAGACACAGACAACAACACAGCCGCAGGACTGCTCAGAAGAGACAGTGTGGGTGGCTGCACCAGGCGAGGCCGCGGACAGTGCAGGTCCTGGGAGTTCTCTCTGGGAACTGGGTAATGACACTGTGAAGCACAGTAAACAAGGGAACAGTGGCCCAAACTGAAGCCAGGGAGAGACGGCAGCCAAGAAGATGCTTTAAAGATCTCAAAGTTGCATCATAGAGAAGAGATTAGGGCATGGTGGCACACATCTGTCATCCAAATACTCTTGGGAGGCTGAGGCCAGAGGATCGAAGGTGCAAGGCTAGTGCATGGTAATTTAGCAAAATCCTGTTTCAAAATAAAATAAAGGAGGGCTAGGAAAGAGGTACACCTCTGGATTCTGTCCCCACTCCTAGAAAAAAGGAACAAAGATCATGGCAGATTGAATTAAGCAGTAGCATGTAAGGAAAGAGAAGGGGCTGATTTGAGATTAATTATGTAGAACTGTCAAGCCTCTGCTGTGGATGGAGATCAGGGGAAGAAGTAATCATGGCTGATTCACTGCAATTACAGAGAAAAAGTGTAAGCAGCCCTTAAATATATGCATGCTTAGCCAGACATGGTAGCACATACCTGAAATCCTAGCACCTGGAAGGCTGAGACAGGAGGATCAAGATTCAAGACCAACCTCAGCAACTTAGTGATATTCTCAGCAGCCTAGTGATAACCTGGGAATGTGGCTCAGAGATAGAATGCCCCTGGGTTCAATCCCCAGTACCGAAAAAAAGAAAGAAAGAAAAGAAAAATGAAAACTCAACAAGGCTCACAATAGGAGAAATGCAAATTCAAACGACAGGGAGATACCATTTGTCATCTACCAAATAAACAACCTATAAACTTAACAAAACACATTGAGGACAAGACCAGGGATGAACAGAAAAACTCTCTTATATTGCTAATGAGAATGCAAAGTGGTACAATCCTGATGAGGGGGTGGAAATATAACAAAATTACATATGCATTTACCCCTTGCACCAAGTATCCCTAAGAGATACCTACAAAAATGAAAAAGAAGGAAGGAAGGAAGGAAGGAAGGAAGGAAGGAAGGAAGGAAGGAAGG
>PVLC010034348.1:0-16814 GCA_004027655.1 Graphiurus murinus
ATAATGGACATCCTTATCTTGTTCCTGTTTTTAGTGGGAACTGTTGCAGTTATTCTCCATTTAATATGATATTGGCTATAGGCCTATTGTATATTGCTTCTATGATTTTGAGGTATGTTCCTTCTATTCCGATTCTCTGTAGTGCTTTTAGCATGAATGGGTGTTGAATCTTGTCAAATGCTTTTTCAGCATCAATTGAGATGATTATGTGATTTTTGTCTTTGATTCTGTTTGTGTGGTGAATTACATGAATTGCTTTTTGTATGTTGAACCAGCATTGCATCCCTGGGATGAACCTGACTTGGTCATGGTGTATAATTTTCCTGATGTGGTTTTGAATGTGCATTGCTAGTATTTTGTTTAGCAGTTTTGCATCTAATTTCATCAATGATATAGGCCTATAGTTTTCTTTTCTTGAGCTGTCTTTATTTGGCTTTGGTATTAATGTGATATTGGCTTCATAGAATGTGTTTAGGAGGGTCCTGTTTCTATTTCCCAGAATAGTTTTAGGAGTATTGGAATTAGCTCTTCTATAAATGTTTTATAAAATTCACTTGGAAAACCATCTGGCCCTGGGCTTTTGTTTGATGGTAAACTCTTTATTGCTGTTTCTATTTCTTTGATTGTTATTGGTCTATTTAAGTTTTCTATATCTTTTTGACTCAATTTAGGAAGGTCATATGGTCTAGAAATTTGTCAATTTCTTCAAGATTTTCCATTTTGTTGGAGTATAGTTTTTCAAAATAGTTTCTGATGATCCTCTGTATTTCCACACTGTGGGTGGTAAAGTCACCTTTTTCATCTCTTATTTTGGTAATTTGGGTTGATTCTCTCTTCCTTTTGATTAGGTTGGTCAATGGTTTATCTATCTTGTTTATTTTTTCAAGAAACCAGCTTTTAGCCGGGCATGGTGGCGCACGCTTGTAATCCCAGCATTCGGGAGGCTGAGACCGGAGGATCTGGGTTCATGGCTAGCCTCAGCTACCTAGTGAGGCACTCTGCAACTTAGTGAGACTCGGTTTCAAAGTAAAGAATAAAAAATAGGGCTGGGGGTATAGGTCGGAGGTAGAATGCCCCTGAGTTCAATCCCCAGTACCGCAAAAAAAGAAACCAGCTTTTGGTTTGTTGATTTTCTCTATTTTTTTAATTCTCTATTTCATTAATTTCTGCTCTGGTTTTCATAATTTCCTGTCTTCTACTTGATTTGGGGTTAGACTATTCTTGTTTTTCAAGGGCTTTGAGCTGTGTCATTAGGTTATTTATTTGGTGGTTTTCCATTCTTCTTGAACATGATTTCAAAGAGATTCATGTTTTCAAGCATGTTTTTTTCATGTGCCCCAGTGAAGTCAAGGAAGGAAAATGTAGTCGATTATAGTTACCATATTTGGTAATAAAAATTATGTATTTCATCTAAGAACTAAGTCTAGTAAATATTATGCATTACATTCATTTTATTTATACATATATAAATTCATATACATAGATTCACTCACTTTATAACATCATTTTCTCATAAATTCTGCAATATCATTTTAGAAAAGTCCATATATTTGTGATTGCCTTCTGTAAAATAACCCATTCCAAGAGAATGTAACAACTTCATTTGGTTATCAGTAATTAGTAAATTCTTATGCTGGCTGTTCATTTGGTTACTTCCAATAGCTCCCTATATGCCCCTTTGAGCCACTGAAATCTCATCATTTGGAAATGTTTTAAAATTATTAAAGATTGTCTAATGTAACTTTTTCATGTAATATATAAGGAATATTAGCTCTATAAAAATTAAGAAACTTTTCCAATTTAGGCCATGAATTCAAATCTTTTTCTTTCAAATTTAAATACACTGATTCAAAATAAAAAATTTCCAGTGATCTCTGTTTCTTCCTTTTTTCTACTCCATAATTTATTTTAGCTTTATTCCTCTTAGAACACAACATTCTTTCTCTCTGAGATACTTCACATATTGGATTCATCAGGATCCAATGAACAAATATCATTACTTCTTTGGATATATGTCATTCTTGAATTGAAAAATCTGCTACTAAATCATTTGATTCTAAACATACCTCAGTTTAGCTTTTCTCAAAACTTTGTGATATTTTCTTTCAAGAGAGATTCTAAGCTCCTTGAAGACAGGAAGTATACTCATATGACTTACATACTGTATACTGAAAACATCCAATAAATTAATATAATTTTTAATATGTGCTAATAAAATGTTCTTTTTGTTATTAAAAAAGTTGATTTCCAGAAAGACATTCTTTAAAAACACGTATGCGAATATAAGCCATGTAGGTAATATATTGTTACATTCGTCTTAAAATAAGCCTTAGGCATTCTCCCACACTTTTCTCACCATTATCTCCATCTGTAATAATAAAACATATCTTCTGATTACAGCCATTTCTGTTATCTCAAGTCTGAATCTAATTTATTTGCCATTCAACCTTACTTTTCCTGTTACAAGATTTGTTTTTCCTGTAATGCAATCCAAGGTTTTGATTTAAAAGGTAAAAAGCATTTTTTTTCTCTGAAAACATGATATTTTAAGCTGAAAGGACAAATAAAGTTAAAGGAGGTTGGGAGTATTTCACAACAACAAAAAGAAATCAAACAAATTTTTATTTGAATCCAATAATTTTTATTTGAATGTGCTTTGGAATAGATGAGCGCTTTGGGGGAGCATATTAATGTTTACCCTGCCAAGAAGAAGTTTCAAAAATGCTTTCCTAACAATATTTCGAAATAGTTATTTACAGAGAGCAAAGATTTCTTAGAAAGCTTTGTGGATTTTTTGCAACTTTTTGCATTGTATTTCCTAAGCTATGAAATATTATGTTCTTTCCATGACACCATCATTAAACTTTAAAAAGCTCATTTAGAAACCACAAAACTATCAGGTAGATTTTCTTGGAGACTTGTTCTCTGGCCACTGTCATTTGCTGGTCTAATTATTAGCAGAAAGATAAGTTTAATTTGTTAGCCCCACATACATGCTAATATTACATGCATGGCAATAAATCATGCAGTTCCCCCACTTACATTTTACCCAGAGGGCAATTTCTCAACTTCTACTTTTCCTCCAATAGTTATATTGCCATTCCTTCTTTACTTACAATACTACCTCAGTTGCTAGTTTAAGTCCTCTGGTGAAATAATTATACTCTGGAGCAGATACTATACTCTGGTATTTGATCACTATTGGCTTTATTAGAAGAAACTTTGTTATGTTCACCTTTTAAATAAGATTTATTAAGTTGATTTCTGAAAAGTTAAATAAGGTGCCATAAAGTATATTTAAAAACCCAAGTCAGTGTAATAAATTGGAGAAAAGAATTAAGTATTCATGGCAGATAGGTTATTTCTTAATCCCCATGATAATGATTAATCTGATTTCTATCCATATACTGGGTACCCAAGTAGGTAATCTACTCATTTTATATCTTGAAAAATGAATTTGACTCATTGTTTCTACAAATTAAGTGTAATATTCAGAAACAAAGCAAGTTTAAAAAGCTTGTAGAAAAATGCAATTTTTTTCAAGAAACTTTTCAATCCTTGAAAAGCTTTCTATAGCTCTTTTTAATTTCCTGGTCATAATTCTTTGGCATGTTTTAAGTGTTTTTTCAAAGGTAATGTTGAACTCCATGTGTTTATCCTAATGCATTGTTAAATTGCAACTAGGAAATCAAACTGAAATATTATCAAGAAAAGAAAAGTTTTTCACCCTGAATTACCAAGTGATCTATCTAAAATGTGTTCATTAGAGAGAGAGAGAGTTGGGTTGAACTTTTACCTTAAATAACTGTTCTAAAACCTCAGTATACTCAACTTAAAATAACTCTGAATTAGGAAAATAGCCAAAGGCACAAGAAAGTACTTTACAGAGTTGGACTTGAATTAATCTCATTTAGCAAAAAGAAATCAAATTGAAGAAAGCAAAAAAAAAAAAAAAGGATTAAAGTGTGCACACATATGAGTTACTCGTTCACCAGAATTTCCCCTTTTACATAAAACTAGGATATAACTAACTGCTTACACTCATTATTTTCTTTCTTTGCTTTCCCTTTTTCTTCTGGTTTATTTGTCTCAAAATGACTCTCCGTTTTATCATTATTTACTTCTCTCCATTTTGACTTTAAGTTTTTCCCCATGCTGTTTTTATTCCATACCCTTTGAGACAAGATATTTCCCTTCTATCCTTAAATTTCCCATACATTCTTTCTCTAGATAATTTTCTATTATAATGAAATTGAGATTTAACTACTAAAATTTACTTTAGAATACAGCAGTCTACTCTCTCCTTCCAAGCATGTGTTTTTGTATCTGAGTACGTTTTCTGTGGATGGAAATTTAGTATTTATTTTTTGTTGTTGTGTGTTTTTATACTTTTATTGTATTTAGGTGTTAAACTGCGCAATCACAAGAAAACAATTCCTGAATACTGTGCTCTAGTGTTACCTTTTGAAGTGTTGAAAGTATGCCTTCACAGTGGGGTAGGCTACTCAATGACCTTCAGCCAGTTGATACTGGGATAGTGAACTTTTCAAGGCAAGATGTTGTATGAAGGATTCCCCTTTGCTAGCGCATTGGCCACTAGTCACATTTGAAATTCTAAGGGCAATCCAGAATTTTAAAAATACTGGCATTATTCCCATCCTATGAGAATACTAGCTTACAACAGAATACCATCAACTCATTTAAGCAAAAATAACTATAAAAGTAATAAAACATTCCAAGAAAAAAGATAGACTAGATTTCAACCAATCTAATTTGGGAACACATGTAAGCATCTACAGAAATTCATATAGCTACATATCTACATATTTGTAGTAGTTCCTGCAATTTCAGTTACTAATGGTCAAATTCAGTCAGAAAATATTGAATGAAAATTTTTAGAAATAAACCATTGCTATTTTGAAATTATTTATCGCTCCGAGTAGCATGATGAAAGCTTGTGCTGTCTTGCTCCATCCCAATAGGGATGTGGGCCATTTCTTTGTCCATGGTATTTATGACGTATATACAACCTATCAAATACTTAGTAACTTTCTCAGTTATCACCTTGACTCTCAAAATACTAGTGCTTATATCTAAATAACATTTAAAGCAAAGCATGGTAGTTATGCCTGTAATCTCAGTACTTGGGAGGCTGAGACAAGAGGATCATAGGTTAGAGGCTAGTCTCAGCAACTTAGCAAGACCCTGTTTCAAAATAAAAAATAAAAAAGGGTTGGGGTTATAGCTCAGAAATAGTATGCCCCTACGTTCAATCCTGAGTACCAAAATCAAATGTTTTATAATATATTATTATAATTGTTCAATTTTATTATTAATTGTTAACTTCTTATTCTGCCTAGGTTAAATTTTATCTTAGGTACGTATGCAGGGGAAAAAACAAAAAAACAAAAACCATTTAGATGGCTCTGTACTACCATTGGCTTCAAGCATCCACTGTAGGACTTGGAAAATATCCCCCCAAGGATAAGTAAGGTGTTAGGTATATAGATAGATAATCAACTGGGATCCAGTCAAAAGACAGAAATTGCATCAGTCATTTTACTAGAAAGATTTTATATAAAAAATTGTTTACTAGCTATTGTGTTGTTAGCAGATACCCTCTTAAGCCTAGAATCATGAGGACACCAGGGAAAAGGTTGGACTTTTTACAATTTAAGAGCATAGCAAGGTTCTTAGAACTGCCCTCTGATCTCTGAGGAGGAGAGGTCAGCAGCCTGCATGTGAGCCTCTGACTGGGAGAAAGCTGCCTATGGTCCTAGAAACTAGAACCCTGCAGGTACCATTGTCCAGTTGCTGTTGGTATCTCTGAGGGGGTACTGTAATGCTGGTTTGGAGGTTCCTCCCCAAATCTCCAAATATGCTAACTAGATTCATCTGCTGATGTGGAAAGGCACAGCCACATGCCATGGTTACAGGGAAGTATTTCTGGAATCTTGCTCACAGGAACAGAAAGCAGAAAGGGAGGCACCCAGGAGCCCACCCAAAAGTCAAGTCTCATCACAACCTACAAGCTTTTTACTCTCCCTCCTTTGTCATAATCTAACGTACAGGGAAATACACCAAGTCTATGAACGTATCACTTTGAATCACACTATGATGTATAATACACCAATAAAAGTTTAAAAAAATCAGAAATATGATTTGCTATCTTAAAGATCACAAGGCAGAAAGATAATAGCTAAATGATTAGTACTTAAGTATAATTCATTGAAATGGATATAATGGTTAAATTAAGATGCATGCCTGGATGTAGATTCTACTTTAGTGAGGAAATACGCAAAAAAAAAAAAAAAAAAAAAAAAAAGTTGAAGATAAATACATCATTCTTATTGAGTAAATCTTTTTCATTAGATTTTACTTGCATGTTTAAAATTCTTTATCCCGAGAAGGCTGCAGGATTCCTAGTACATTTTCTATTTTTAATATTTTGAGTTGTCTGAAATAAAACAATATTTGAATATTTGCAGTGAAAAGAACTAAGAAACATTTTGTGAATTTACTTACATATGAAACAATTATAAAATTATCCCTATTTTACATCTGAATTAACCAAAGCTGATCATAACTAACAGATATGTCAGCCAGCATAAAATTATTTATTAGAGGAGGGGTGAATAGAATTCAATTTTCTCTTTTCTAGTTTTAGAAGAAAATAAATAAATTTGCTTAGCTATTATTATGAAATAAGAACTATGGTAAGTACTTTTTAAAATAATTTTAAAGCCTCTGATATTATTACTCTTTATTTACAGATTTAAAATCTCTGAACCTTAGAGAATTTAAATAAAAAGTCCATGATCACATAAATATTGTTACGTACTTTAAATGCAGATTCATTTTTGACACAAAAGTAATAATCTTCTCTTGATGACCACTACATTTTTTTTCTGCCACTTTGCATACTGCATGGACAGAAGTAAGGTCTAGTCCAGTAAAGTTTCAATACAACATTATTCAGTAGAAATATGTGCAAGCTACAAATAGCAGCTACTATGTAATTTTTAGTTTTCTACTAAGCATATTTTTAAAAAGAAAACAAAATAGTTGATTTTAAAATTATATCTAATATATAGTATAATTCCAAATGTAATCAATATAAAATTATTAATAAGGAATTTTGCACATTTTTTCAGGCAATTTTATAAATTGAGTGCATATTACATTTCAAGATTATCTCAATTTATACCAGTGCCAATCTAAATATCATATATAGAGAAAGGGTAGTGGGAAAGGAGCCAGGGAATACCTCACCAAGTGCTGTGTGCAAATATGTCAGTATCACTTTGAACTACATTATGATGTGAGAATACAATACACCAATAAAAGTATAAAAAATGAAAACATCCATGATAAACTTTGCTAATAAAACAGTAATGAATGGTAAAACAAAACAAAAAGATTATCTCAATTCATAATAGCAAATTGTAAGCATTACAGCAGTTACCTCTGAGTAGCAGCTATCATTCTGAGTAATGTAGTACTAATGTATGTTGGGAATTTTACTTGCAATTTGAAATTACGACTTTTTAAATTATCCTGTAAGGTTTCGGACTTTACACTTATATTTGGTAAACTCATTGGCCGGAGGTTAGAGAATGAGAGTAGACAGTGCTTTCCAGCCCCATCATGCAGCTCTGTTTTTAAATATTTAACTTGCTTCCATATGTTTATAGTCTCCTGTGTAGCTATGATCATACATTCCCATACCTTGCCTATTAAATAAGCAAGTACTTCTCTCTTCATATTTATAGAGCTTTGCCAATGGAAAGCATTTTCTTAGATCAGTTTTAATAATTTTCCCTTGTCTCTAAAAAGACTTTTGCACTGTGTAATATCATAAAACAGAATGTTTCACAATGTTCCAAATGAAAATAAACCCCAATTCCTCTTCTAGCCTCAGATTTAAAATATTTCCTTTCCCCACTTACACCATGCGGTTCTCCATCTGTATGTTGCAGAGACAATAATGACAAAAGTTGACCTTTAAATATTTCTTTTTCTTTAATGAGGAGCATGTGTTACTACCAATGTTTGTGGCCACACATGCTTATTGGAGAAAAAATGTCACATGACATTTCCAGCAATAATGCTGACTCCCTTATGCATGATTGTGCGATCTCTGGAGATGGTATACTGAAGTTATAGATATTGTTCACAAAAAGGAACATTCTAGGCTTAGCCTCTTTTACTCCCTTTTAATGCCTGCTGCTCAGAGGTTCCCAGTGTCCTCATGTAGCAACAGATGCACCACTTCCATGTCAGTCAGTTATATCAATTGTGGCTCAGTCTGTATCTAGACATTCTGAAATCCCTTTTCTTCATCATCCAACTCCATACACTTATTAAACATACCTGCCCAGTACACCATGGGTCAAGGTCAAATCAGCTCATGTCATTGTCTGAACAAAACGTTTTAGTACCTTCTCTGTAAGCACACATTTGTCTTTTGGATTCTTACTCAATCAAGCATGCTCCATCCTCAGTGGTTTGGCTCTGGGTTTTCCCTATCTTTTGCCAGCCATTAGCATGTTCACCCCTTAATTACTTTTAGGTTTCTACTCAAACACTCACTGTGCAGAAAGTGCTTCTCCGTTAATCAGACCTAGAAATGAATCTTTGATAGCCTCCCATTTTCTTCAGAGAAAAAAAATCATTGTCACATGTATTATATACTGTATATGCATTTATTTATCTTTTCCATCCATCTTTTCCAGAAGATAATTACTACAAATGACAACATGCATGGTAGTTGCTTCAATAGATGTAATCCCTATTAATGTGTGACTTGTTTTTCAATAATGAAGAGAATAACTTCTGCTATGTATTGAGTGCTTACTATGTATAAGACATTTATTTTATCCTGCATATTAGATTTTTTAAATAATATATAATTCAAAAATGCTGTGAAGCAGGTATCATGGTCTTTATTTTACAGATGAGAAACTGAGACAAGCTGCAAACCTCTTTTCTTTATTCCACTATAATTCCACATAGAAATATTTTAGCTTTATTCATAATTGTACAGATACAGAAGACATTTCATAAATATAACTCTGTGGTAGAGAATTTAAGTACCCTGATAGGCATGGAAATAACATATTTTCAGATGGGATACATATTTAAGTATCAAACAGCATAATTTAGATGAATATTCATGTAGTCTGGACACCTATGATATTGCCTGCTGAAAGTTAGCTAATTATATTTTGAATCTGTATCCTTTCATTCCTGTGTCTTAATCTTTATTCTAAAATTACCTTTTTCTTACTGTAAATTCTCATTCCTACATCATGGTTTTGAATGATTTCAATCTTTCAGGCTGATACCTGTATTAATCCTGCCATCTAAATTAGCCATGTCAACATATGTTCATGGCTTACCTATCACATCATCTATTCTCACCCTAGAAACATAGCCCCTTGACAGCAGGCTTCATCTACAAGTATATTTAGAAAATGGCTAGGATGTCAAATATTTATTTCTTTTAAAAAATTTAATATGTTCTCCTGGGGCCGTGGTTACAGAATATTTTAATGCTTACAAATTTCTTCGGTGGCACAGTACTAGTTTGTTTCCTAGGAAACAAATGCACTTATACTGCACTGCACACATCCTTAATCACTAGATTCCATAATCTCTTTGTGAATGGATAACTTCTAAAAATTGTTTGTTTTTATAGGAGTTACCAGCTACAATATCACTGCAGGTAAATTTCCTAATATGTTATCAGTGAAAGATTATTTCCACTTACCCTAAAATGTAAGAGGTAGGTTTATATGGAGCAATCTTAATATGAAAATGTGTACTACTTTATGGCTGAGTTGCATGCATAAATGTGAAGTGAATTTGAGATATGTATATACTTGCCTCTGCTGCCATCCCTCATATCATTCTATTCATACACACACACACACACACACACACACACACACACACACACACGCAGATTTATGTTAGTTACTTCACCATTCAAGAAAGAGGTTTAGTTTCTGATGTCTTTCCTTTGTAACCAAATATTAAGTAAAATCTAATAGGAGCCCAAGGAAAGGACAATATGCATTTTAAGTGACATTTTAGCATTCAAACCATTCATATTCTACAATGTGAATATAATTTTTATCTGAACGATTTCAGAAGAAAATGGATTCATTTGACTACAGTGCTTCTAATACCAGTGGGAAGCTCATCATCTTAATATTGAATCTGTAAATCCTTTCCACTAGGGATGATTAACAGCTTTGTCAAGTGTTTATTTTACTTTAAGAAGAATATATAATTTCCTGGTATAGCACAGACAGATTTCACCTTTTTCATACCACATGCGTACCATGGACTCACATGAGCTAGCTTACCTCTAGTAGACTTCTGTTTCACATTGTAAGATGATAACCTAACAAGTTTTTATAGTTTAATGAGCATACATCAGCCTGTTCAATGATTCATTTATACTTGATAGAAATAAAAAGTCCTCAGCAGTCCTGATAAGAAGCAATAACAGTGAATTACTTCCAGATGGCACTTCTGCTATACTACACGTGTGGTCTGAGCCACCCCTGGGATAAAAACTTCTATTAGTGCAGTGATGGGCCAGACATATTTTTTCTGTATATAAAGTCTGTTTTTAACTCTATTCAGGATACATCCAGCCATTAAACACATTGAATTAGGAAGAGATGTAAGGTCATTTACATATCTAGTTTATCCACTTACTCTTACCTCACCCAGCAAGCAAAAGTAAAAAAAGAGAGACAATTCAGGAACATAGGCTTATTATCAAACTGCAATTGAGATAGCTCCCTTGAGTGTCAAGTTATTTACAGATCAAATGGCATCATTCAATAAGAAGTTCTTGGGAGAACTCTTGTCTCCTCCTATCTTTCTATCTTCCGAAGTAACAGTGAAACCAGACACATATTTTTCCTTAAAAAAAAATTAAGTCCAGAATTGATCAGTCATTTTTTTTCACCATAATATATCCAGTTTTTGCTCACTTGTAACTTTAAAAATATTAAGTGAATTCCAATAAAAATAATTCTCAGATAACAACATTGAAAAAGTATATACTTTTTTGTGTGGTAAAGCCCATATTCAGGAAAGATAAGCTGATCCAGGACTTTGTTTATAAGCAGCTTCCTGAGCACGTACTGGACTTACTACCTTTGTAGTCTAATAGTTTTCATCCAGGTTAAAAATTATTATTCATTTAATGTGACTCTAAAGCATATTAAAAATAAAATACAGAAAAAATGTAAATAAGTTTAGTATATTAAGATAGAAAAATAGACAAGTCAGATGTGGTGGTGCGTGCCTGTAATCCAAATACTTGGGAGGCTGAGGCAGTATGATCCTAGATTTGAGGTCAGTTTCAGCAACTCAATGAGGCCCCTAGCAACTTAGTGTGACCCTGTTTAAAAATAAGAAATAAATTAGAGCTGGGAGTATAGCTCACAGGTAGAATACCCCTGGGTTCTATCTTCAGCAGCAAGTAAATAAATAAATATATAAGCAAATCTATTTTGGAAAGTTTTTATAATTAATATTAACTATTATCTTAACCCTAATTTGATTAGAAATTCAATTTAGTAGACTATAACCCAGAGGCTAAAAATCCTGTTTATTGAGATTTTACTTCAAAGCATAAGCCTTAAACTGAACAACAATAAATATATGTTCAAATTAAAATCCTTTCTATGTAAAAGATGAGAGAGAAATAGAAAACAAAACCATATTCCAGGATATTATTTTGTTCATAGTCAAATGGTCACATTACTACACAAGAAAATGTGCACATCTTTATACATATGTCCAAATATTACTTGGTTTCAAAATCTAAACTTCCTTACAGAAATCTATATACAAGATTACCCCATTGTTTGGAAATAGCAACCATTTACAGATTCATAATTTTTTAAATACCATTTAATTGGTGACAAATTCTGTGGTATTCTTATCTTTTCTACTGAAATGCATGAACATAAAAACATCTTAATATTTCAAACACCATGAATTCACCCCAAATTTCAAAGGGTACCAACTATTTGCAGAGAATAGTACATGCTATGTCTTTTTAACATCTTGGTCAGAGTCTAAAATAAAAATTGCAAATTAGAAAATCTTTTGAGAATAGAATTCAGCCGGGGAACTGTTTCAAGGTAAGTTTTATATTAGTTTCACTCATTTTAATGAGCCTTTGTTAGACACCATGCAAGCAAATATAAGACTGAAGAGTTACATGCAAGATATCTTTAAAAGAAACCATCATAAATCAGAGCCTCTAACTATCTGCTTATATTATCAGGTTGACACAACAAAAGCAGAGCCTAGTATCTAAATGAGATGGTTTTTATTAAGAAAGAAAATGAAACTTCAAATTAGAATATCAACTTAAACAGGAGACATGAAATAGGCTAGAGACACTCCCATCTGACAAAGTGTATCTGTTTAAATTAAAAATTGACATCATTCTTCAGTATGTAATGTAGAAAATGGGTTGAAGAAACTTCATTTTTAAAATAGATATGTGAACTTATGAAAAAGCACACACACACATGTGTGCCATGCCAGTGTGCACACACACACAGGACAATGTGGAAACATAGCACATTAATCAGTAAGAACTAGATGAGTCACTTTAATCCCTAACAACAGGCTTGGAGGTATAAAAAAAAAAATCTTGGATTCAAGGGACTGATTTTTCTCAGTACTTGCTAACCTTGGGCTGTCTGCTTATAACTACAAATTGTCCTAGCTTGAAAAGATCCTTTTAATATTTAAAATTATTGGTCTATGGTATCCATGTAATTTCTTCAGCCATAGGGCTTCATTTCCTTTGATGTGGATCAAGGTTCCAACTGACATTACTACTACTCCTGCTGTCTTTTAGCCTTGAGAAAGGTTTCTGTCTCTCCAAAACTAGTACCAATGATTGGTCTTCAGCTCTGGGAGGGAATTTTATCCATTTGTATAATAGTTAGGCTCAGATATGGTACTCTCCCCAATGAAGAGTTTAAATTTGATAATTACTACCTTTAAATTTGATAATTACTTTGTAACTTTCAATTTTTTTTTTTCTTCAGAATTCAGGGCATCTCCGCAACATATGTCCCTATAAATAAAAGCACTTTAAGTTTAGAAGGTATATGGAAAGTTTTAGGATCTGCTACATGATAATATAGTTCATATGTCTATACACATGACCAAGTTTCACAGAATGGAAATAATTGATTCTCTATTACTTAAACATGTCTCCACCAGAAAAACAAAACAAACCCCAAATCCTCAAGTTAACCAGAAAATAATATGCAAAATGTTTTAATTTTATAATGTCATAAGTACTCACTTTCAACAGGGGTTTAAGTTTGATAATAATTCAATTGGATTTTAATATTGATAGCCCTTTTTTCTTTAAAAGTAGGAAGTACCAAAGATTCTGATATGTAATATTAAAGAGTGGGTCTGTTGCCTGTATTTTTTTCAAATAATGAAATATTTTTATATTTTTACTCCTTGAAATTGTATTAAATTTTTTTTTAAAGTTTAACTTTACCTACAGATACCTGAAATGTGTGTGTGTGTGTGTGTGTGTGTGTGTGTGTGTGTGTGTGTGTGTAATTGGTGGTTGAACTCAGGAGTATTCTACATCTGAGCTACATCCCTAGCCATTATTATTATTATTATTTTTTTATTTTGAAACAGATTCTTGCTAGTTTCTAAGCCTGGCCTATAACCTGTGATCCTCCTGTCTCATGAAATAATCTTTTAAAATAATTTGTTGTGAGCTGGAATGGTAGAACACAGCTATAATTTCAGTACTTGGGAGACTGAGACAGGAGAATCCTAGGTTGGAGACCAACCGTGGCAATTTAGCAAGACTCTCAGTAACCTAACAAGATCCTGTTTCAAAACAAAACTAAAATGAACTGGGGGTATAGCTAAGAGGTACAATGCCTCTGGGTTCAATTTCCATTATCATGAAAAATGATAGCCATCATCATAATAAGTTTTTCCTAATTCCTGATTGGTTGCTATAAGTTGTTGAGTGTAGCAACTTGTATTTTATAACATAATTTTATGTAGATAATTTGAACATATTTGACATTGCCATGATTCTGAAAATGAAAAGTATAAAACACATATAATAAAAATATATTATAAAGCAAGACTCAAATTATTTTAAAATAGATTTGAGATAAAATATTAAAAATAGAAAGAGATTGGTCAATGGATTCCTGAATTTATAATTGTAAAGAAAAAAAAAAGCACATTTATTCCACATGATCATTGGGTGAACTTTGACAACTCTAGTACTGCTCTGTCCCAAGAATGAAGGATTGGTGGTAATTACTTTCATCCAATACAAAGAAGCAAAGCCTTCAATCTCATAATCCAAATAAAACCCTGAAGAATGTGAAGATGCCTTGAAGTCAATCCTTCAGTTGACGAGAAATCAATGGGTGGATAAGATTGCTGTGATAACTCTGGTGTGACTTCATTTTGAGTTAGAAAAGGACTGAAACATTTTGCACCATCTAATGAGGTGATGTCTAAGGGGGTCAGCAGTCAAGATTTATAATAATCAGTGTTTGAAAGGACAGAAAGAATAAGTAATTCTGTGTATCATATAAAAAAACAACTATGTGATTAACATTAAACTGTCTCTACTACTATTTTTCTTATCATAGAAAGGCAAAATAAAGAAGAAATTATAAATAAAATAAAGATATAATCAATTTTCCCTTATAGTGTTATAACTCCAAAAACAGGTACAATAAAATTTAACATGTATATATAATCTAAATACCTCTACAATCAAATTCTATTATATTCTCTTACTACAGTCCTTTGCTATCATACTGTCATCAATCTTAACCTGTAAATTGGCCAATAGGTTTCTACTACCAGCCACTTCTTTTTTTTAATTTTATTTTTGTTAATTGGTGCATTGTAAACCATACATCTTTGTTAGGTACAAGCTGATAAAGGCATACATGCACACATTTCTCATTATCCCTTCCCCAATTCCTACCCCACTCCCTCCTCCTCCCTCCTTCTCAAGTTCAGTTTAGTGATTGATATGTTCGTGAAAGTACATCATGCACATTAGGGTGTCCCCCCTCCCCCCATCACGTTCCATTAAGTCAAATTCTTTGCTCATTTAATATTTCTCCTTCTTCCTCCTGAGTCCGTCTTATGTTCCATTTTCTCTCTAGCTTCCGCACATTAGGGAGAACATACGATTTTTTACTTTTTGTGACTGACTAATCTCACTTAACATAATGTTTTCCAGTTCCATCCATTTCCCTGCAAATAACATGATTTCGTTCTTCTTTATGGCTGAGTAAAATTCCATTGTGTACATAGCCCATAGTTTTGTAATCCATTCATCTGTCAATGGACATCTTTGCTGGTCCCATAGTTTGGCAACTATAAATTGTGCAGTTATAAACATAAATACACATGCATGGGTCTCATAGTTTGGTTTCCATTCTTTTGGGTAGATACCCAGAAGTGGTATTGCTGGATCATATGGTAGGTTCATTCCCATTCATCTGAACATCCTCCATATTGTTTTCTAAAGTTGTTGCACTAATTTGAAATCCCACCAGCATTGTTTTAGGGTTCCCACTTTTCCACATCCTTGCCAGCATTTGTTGTTGTTTGTGTTCTTGATGATTGCCATTCTGATTGGGGTTAGGTGAAATTTCAAGGTAGTTTTGATTTGCATTTCTCTGATTGCTAATGATTTTGAACATTTCCTCATACATTTATTGGCCATTTGTATTTCTTTTTTTGTGAAGTGTCTAGATACTTTTCCCATTTTTTGATTGGGTTATTGTTTTCTTAGCTGTGACTTTCTTGAGTTCTCTATATGTCCTAAATATTACTCCTCTATCAGAAGAGTAGCTGGCAAAATTTTCTCCCACTCCGTGAGCTCTCTGTTGAGGTTCTTGATAGTTTCCTTTGCTGCACAGAAGCTCTTCAGTTTAATGCAATCCCATGTATTGATCTTCCTTTTGAGTTGCTTCTGCTTTGGGGGTCTTGTTGAGAAAGTTTTTACCTGTGCCTCTGTGTTGAAGTGTTGGGCCTATGCCCTCTTCAAGTAGCTGCAAGGTCTCTGGCCTGACTTCCAGGTCTTTGATCCACCTTGAGTTGACTCTTGTGCAGGGTGAGAAGGTGGAGTTTATTTCCATTTTCCTGCAATATGGTTAACCAGTTTTGCCAACACCATTTTTAAAGAACCAGCCACTTTTTAAAGAAAATAAATCATAAATAATATTTCTTTGCGTTTCATTAGGAAAGTTACTATTTATACTGTGCTAGTCAATATTAAGCAACTAGCTTTAATAGGGAAAGGAAGCTCTTTGATTGGTAGCATGTCAATTTTCACAGTATAAATCTTCTCGCCATGACTAACTTCAAACTACCCACGATTCCACATATATATTACATAATCTCTGAAAATATAAAGATCATCATCTCTCAAATTAGTATGTGCCGGCTCTATATACCACCAGGCCATATATATAATATATTAAAGCATTTGTTTAGAATGTATTTTATTATATAGATTCTTTGTTTTTATTATCCTGCAACATATACATTAGTATTTTTTATTGTCCTGAATTTTATGTTTTTTTGTTTTTTTGTTTTTTTGTTTTTTTTGCGGTACTGGGGATTGAACTCAGGGGCATTCTACCCCCGAGCTATACCCCCAGCCCTATTTTTTATTCTTTATTTTGAAACCGAGTCTCACTAAGTTGCGGAGTGCCTCACTAGGTAGCTGAGGCTGGCCG
>PVLC010034349.1:0-16965 GCA_004027655.1 Graphiurus murinus
GCTGAGACCGGAGGATCCGGGTTCGCGGCCAGCCTCAGCTACCTAGTGAGGCACTCTGCAACTTAGTGAGACTCGGTTTCAAAATAAAGAATAAAAAAATAGGGCTGGGGGTGTAGCTCAGAGGTAGAATGCCCCTGAGTTCAATCCCCAGTACCACAAAAAAAAAAAAAAAAAAAAAAAAAAAAAAAAAAAAAAAAAAAAAAAATCTGCCCTTTCAAAACTGTAAGAAGGAATGCGGGAGAGTTATATGTACACAAAATGAAAATGAACACCTTCCCTGGGTAATGTATTTCAGGAGCATCATTCAATGATAAAGAGAAAGGTGAGAGCAATAGAATTTCACCTGGTAATTTTCTGGGGTGAAAAGGGGGCTGAGTGGCCGAGGGCTAAAGAAAGGAGAGAAAGAAGGGCAGCCTGCTGTTAAGTGAGGTCTGTAACATCTGCCTTGAACTTCTTACTTGGGGAAGAGCTTTCACCTTCCCTGGACATCTTGAACCATTTGGTGATAATTAAAAGTGGATAACCTTTATATTTCTGGTCAGGAACAATCAAACACAGGTGAAACACCTTTGCTTGTTCTATAGCAGTATAATTAGATGGAAATTAATTGGAAAATATAATCAAAACTGTAACTGACTTTAATATGATATTTCTTTCAACTGGATTGTAGAGGAATTTCATGCCATTTCTGTTGGCCTGATCACTTTGATGACCATCCCTCACCTTAAATCCATCTACAAGCAGTGGTTACAACCTTGTCCCCAAAGTAGTGATCGGGTGACAAGAGCAGAAACCTTCACGCTGCTGCCCTGGCTCAGCTATACTCCTCCGAGTGTGACCCTCAGCCTGTCATGTGGACACCACTTGGGAACTTGTTGGAAAAACTCTTGGACCTTCGCCCCAACCTACTAAATGTAAAAAGATTTTAAAAAGATCCTTGGGTAAATTATAAACACATTAAAGTTTGAGACGCTGCCTATGGGCTTTGTAACAGAGGGAATTGCTGATTCGGAAGCTCATAAAGTCGAAAATATTCTTCACATGACTTACCTGACTATGGTAGAAAATATCTAAAATACCTAGAAAGTAAAACTTATGAGATTATCTGTGGGTATGTAGCTTTCTATGTCTCTGCCTGGTGTTTTTCCCTATCTTATGCCAACAACAATTGTATTGAACCAGTTTGGCTTTTTGGTTGCTTATCTGACTTATCTATCTCATAAATCTATATTAAACTCTATGTACCAGGAGTAATCAAAAGATGATGACGATGTGCCTCTCTCTCTTTCTGAGAAATTCAGGCTTCAAACAGGGGAGCAAAATAATATTTCAAGGACCCCTAGCTCAGATATTCTTGGTGCCACAGGTATTCTTAACTTTAGATGGGTCATAGAACCTTTCGATAGCATGGTATGAACAAAGAAAACGTCCCCAGGAAGATGTCCCCATCACAGGGAATTCAGGGTGCCACTGAAGACCCTCTGTGGAGCTCCAGGTAGGTTTCCCTAATCTGATGTTCATAAGTTACAGTGTTGGGAGTTCCTGACTTTGAGATATTCTGTCCTCCCTGTAATCACGTACAAAATTCTGTTTATGTGCATATGTGGGAGAAGAAGTCATCATTTTCACTCTGGCTAACAAAGAAACCCACTTTCTACAAAATCATGTCTAGTAGATAATAATAACTTTTAAAAACTATATAGGTTTTTACTACTTAGAAAGGCCCATATATATTATTCCCAATGACCCAAGAGAGTGGGTCAGTTGGAGATTCAAGGGAGGGGTCTAAGGAACAGGTGAGCAACTCATTTTAGTTTTGCACTCAGATCACTTTTCCTTGCCTACTGAGCCCCTGTACTGGTGAAGAGTGTTTCTTTGCCAGACTCCAAATGTATCATCACCAATCAACTCCACCCTCAGGAGGGTGACCTGGGTCCCTAAGTGGGGAGCGGCCTCCCGGGTCTCCTGTAGCCCACAAGTAAAGCAGGTACACTGTGTGGTTCCTCATGGCCATAAAAGTATAAATAAATAAATAAATAAATAAATAAATAAATAAATAAATAAAATTAAAGTGTATATATGTATTATGCTTTACTTTTTTGATATTTAAGGATAAGATACATTAATCAAACTATGCGCTAAAATATATTGTTTTTTCCTCTTTCTTTCTCTCTTTTCTTTCTTTCTTCTGCTTACTAGGGATTGAACTCAGGAGCATTCTACCTTGGAGCTATATCCCCAGCTCATTACTATTTTTTGCTTTGGAAACAGGGTCTCCCTATGTGGTTGAGAGTCTCGCTACGTTTCTGAGGCTGTCCTTGAGCCTGCAGTCCTCCTATGTCAGCCTCTCAAGTACTGGGATTTAAGATATGCACCGACACACTGGCTTAGTTTTTTTCTTGAATGGTAAATTTTTTAATTGAAATCTCATTCATATAAATGAAACTAGATTTGACAACCATGGAGCATTTTAGGTTAAAAAAAAAAGTTGGCGTGCTACTTTGGTGAAGCTAAATTTCTTCTCAGACTATTGAAACTTTGAAAAAACTGTCTTTTTCAGTGGAATGCTTCATAGATTGTTTTGAATGTAGGTGATGGTTTCTTATATTTTAAACCTGGATTTCATGTATAAATTATAGTGCCTACCTAGAACAGTCTCATTATTTTGTTTTCATTTACCTAATAGTAGCAATTTACTATAATTGAATCTTTTAATCGAGAAACAGCAGGGCACTTTACAAGCGTTAATTAATGCTCCAGCTCTCAGTGCTGTAGGTAGGTAGGTAGGTAGGTAGGTAAGTGCTAGCCTTGTTTTATGAATGGAGAACTTAAAGAACAGAGGTAAGTGACTTGCTCAGGACCACCCAGGAAGCCAGGAGCAGAATGCTGAGAGAAGCCAGTGATCCCTGGCTCCAGGTTGGTGCTGTCCTCCGGGTTCTTTAGGTAGACATGGGCCCCTTTCAAATTTAGGTGGAATATGAGAACAAGGAGAAACCAGAAGAGCCCTGTGCTCTTCTCTCCCTTGCTTCACAGATGAGGAAACTGTCACAGGACTATGATTCCACTACTCCATTTACTCATTCAACAAATATTCATTGAGCATTTGTGGCATGAAAGCATGCTGATATGCTGATATTCTGCAAACACATCGGATAGAATAGGAAAAGTCATGAGAAAAAGATAGTCAAACAAGCAGAGTAATGCATTTATCAGGTTGTAATAAGTGTTTAAAAATGGGAGGCTGAGACAGGAAGATTGCAGGTTTGAGGCAGCCTCAGCAAACTGGCGAGAGCCTCAGCAACTTAGCGAGACCCTGTTTCAAAATAAAATAAAATAAAAAGGGCTGAGGGATGAAGCTTGGAGGTCGAATGCCCCTGAAATTAATCCCCAGTACAAAAGAAAAAAGAAAAAAAAAAAAGTAAAATAAACAGTGAAGGGAATAGCTAACGGCGTGCATGCATGCGCGCGTGTGTGCGTTTGTAGAGGTGTTACTGTTTTATTTCCAAGCTGAGAATCTGTTCCTGCAAAGCCCGCAGTGCTCCCTCCGCTCATCTGAAGACCAGTGAGGAGGACAATTTATCCAAGAAAAGTGAGCCAAGAGAGGAGTCTCTGGTGGTGAGATCCCCCTGCAAAAGAAAGCCATGTATGAGAAGTCCTTAGAGGACGGCAGCTGTCACCCTGACTGACCCTGGGAAGGTTTGGGCAGAAGAGCGTGAAAGAGTCTGATCAAAGTTAGCTCCTGGAACTTTTGCTTGAGCAACTCAGGAGATAATAGTACCATTTACTGAGAGGAGGAAATTTCAATAGAAGTGCACATTGGGGTAGGGGCTGGAGGGACACATAGGGTTTCACTTTAGGCCATGTTGAGCTTGAAGTACCCATCATGCATAGGAGGGCAATTGGCTATATAGGAGCAGTCAGGAGTGGAGAAATAGCTTCATAATTTTTAAGGTGTCAGTGGCAATTAAAGGCGGAGGCCCTGGGTGAAACAGTCCAGAGGGAACAGGGAGAAGCGATGGGGCCCAGAGTGTGGCCTCCGGGCAACTCGGTGTGACTGTTCTCATTGTAAACATTGGCCAGGGAATGAAATATGAATATCTATATTAAAACACAGCTCCCTTTACAAATTAAAACTCAAAATGGGAATACATATGAGTGTTAAGTTGCCCATTCTGGGCTATTCAATACGGACATTAGTACCAAAGGAGCCATTTAAATCTCTTTATGATGTGGTATTTGTGCCCTGTGGGTGTGTTAAGATTGCTATGGGGACCTTATGTCCCAAACTTCCTGACACTTAGTATATTTTTATTTGAAACCTTCCTATTGTGTGACCATAAAGTTACAAGTTAAACACATAGAGCTATGCACAGTGGCTTCCGGTGCGACTGAATTTTCAAGGAAACACATACCATGGCATTATGACATTAGCTATTTAAGAGTGTGGAGAAATTTAAGAAAACACATTTCCATTTCATATTGCATAGCAAATTATAGCTCAGCATGGGCCTTTAAAAATAGATTTGCTTTACTTCAAACGATTCGCTTATCTTGTGTTTTTCCAGGAGTGTTGGCCAGTGCACTTTGAGGGCTCTGTTATAAATATTGTGCTGATCCAGAACCTTGGGTGCCCAGGTTCCTTGAAAGAGCTAAAGTGTTATCTTCTGCTTTGAAGGTTAGCTTAAGGAAATGTAAAAGAATCTTCTGTTTGAAGTCAAGTTCTGTTAGGCCGAAAACATAGTCTTCAAGATACGAAGTTAATATAGTGCTAGTAGTCATGAGGGTGCTTGCTCAATACATTTCCTAGAGAAAAGGAAGAGTGGTGCATGCCTGTAATCCCAGTACTTGAGAGGCTGAGCCAACTTCACAGGTCGGAGGCCAGCCTCAGCCATTTAGTGAGATTATGTTTCAAAATATTAAAATAAAGCCGGGTGTGGTGGCACATGCTTGTAATCTCAGCATTTGGGAGGCTGAAAACGGAGGATCCGGGTTCGCGGCCAGCCTCAGCTACCTAGTGAGGCCCTCTGCAACTTAGTGAGACCCTGTTTCAAAAATAAAGAATAAAAAATAGGGCTGGGGTGTAGCTCGGAGGTAGAATGCCCCTGAGTTCAATTCCCAGTACCAAAAAAAAAAAAAAAAAATTAAAATAAAATAGGGCCGCGTGTGTAGCTCACAGGTAGAATGCCCCTAGATTTGATCAGCAGTAGATAGATAGATAGATAGATAGATAGATAGATAGATAGATAGATAGAGAGATAGATAGATAGATAGATAGATAGATAGGTAGAATTGCTTCTGAATTCTTTGCATTGGCAGAATAACGGAATATTAAACACACTATCACTTCTTGAAGGTTGAGAATGCATAAGCTCCCCTAGCTTTGCTTTCTGGACTGTTCTTTTCCTATCTTAAGGAAGACCGAGTCCCCTGGAATGACAGCCTTTTTTGATGTGGCTTTAAGCTTGTCATTTGTGCTTTCCGTAAGAACCCCCACCCCATGCCCTGTTGGGCGATCATGATATGTTACCAGCAGGTGGCAACAGTGAGTGCAATAGGATGGAAAACCCCAGAACCTCTGCAGAGAACCAAGAAGGTGGCAGGCCTGTGTCTGCAGTGTATACATGGGGAAACGACTGGCGTTTACCTATAAAGACACGCGCCTTGCCATTCTATCCCTCCTCTTTGACAAGCTGTATTCCTTCTTCCTCCGAGGTTGATTTGGACTACAGGTCAATGCTCTCTTAAGCAGAGGGAGGTCCTTTAACAGCTTGGAGGACTTCTCCTCTATGTCAAGGGGAAGGTGATTGGCCCACATTTGCTAACGAGTTCTCATTTTCCCATGTGTCTGCCCCATGGGCCTCTTAAAACAACTCTGAAAGCAAATGGTGAAGAATAATTTATTACTCAGAAGACTTAGCAAGAGCCAACTAATTTGGACCCGTGGAAAGCGGGATGTCAGAAAGGCAGGAAGGCGATTGGTCAATCTAGAAGGAGGACAGAGCCCCCTGGATGTCAAAGCTGGCAGCAGCAGTGGTCATGGGGGTTCCCTGACTTGACTCCCTTTTGACAAGACGACCTCCTGCAGTGGCGTCCTGTGCTTTCAGAACTAGAGTCATGGCAGAGACAGTATGACAGAGCAGATGTGCTTGGGCTGGGCACATGTGCCGTGAGGAGGTCAGACTCTTGGGTCCAAGGAGGAAGGTCATCTGGAGGTCAGTGTGCCTGAGGCAACGTTTGCTTCTCGGGGATGCAAACCAACCCTTGGAAGCACATCCTTTGCCTGCTGTCGAGGAGACAAACCGAAAGTAAGGATGAGCTTGCCTTGGACTTGGGTCTGCTCTAGTGCAGGATTCCCTTACAGACTTAAGAAGTCGTTTGGGCCTCAGCCATCAATGTTCCAAGGACATAAACCCGGAACTGTGAGGCCAGGTTTGCAGGCAGAGCCACTAGTGGGCCCCTCTAAAAGTGACCCTCCCAAAGCTCGTGTGTGAGGTTTCATGCAGCCCTGCTGCTTCTCACCCCACTTGGAATCCGAAGTGTTTGCAGTTTCCTAAGACACAACTGCAGTCATCTGTGGGGCTGGATCCTATCTTGCTTCCTCGGTAAGACCACCAGATTGTCGTATTATTAGAAGGTGGCAAGCCACATCTATATTGCCAGCTTTTTAAAAGCACATTCTAGGAAATTGGGTCTGACTTTGGTTTTGCCTAAAATGGGCATTTTCAATTCAGACAACTCACAAAGTGTTGGCATTTCCATTTAGTCATCTGTCACATGGGGTAAAAGTCTTTCTTCGCAGGAGATCCTACAGAATAAGTAATAGTGATAATAATAATTATTGCTTATTCATGTGCTAATCGCCAGGCCACCTGGCTTGGCCCTTTACCCGTTTATCTCTGCAGAAAGTCCACGGCCTACAGTGGGCACCAAGGCTCTTTCAGATCTGCCTCCCTTATCTGGACCTTATTTCCCCTGCTCTCTTCTCACTCCCTAGCCCATTGCTATGTCCGAGTACAGCAGGGGTTTCGCCTCATCTACTCCTTTTGCCCGGTTCCCTCTTCTCTGCATATGGACTTAGCAAAATTTCTCATCATCTTAAGTCTATCTGGATTACATATTTTACATTTCAAAATTGCCTCCCGCCCCGCCCCCTGACATAACCTCCTTCTGGTTCTAGTGTTTCCAGGTTTCAAAGCACGCACCTACTCATTGCGATTACTATTTATGGTCTGTCTCCCCAACTAGAATATAATTTTTTTAAACACAGGAATTTTTATGATTTTTTTTTTTAGTAGTCCTGACATATAACAGCATTCAATTACTATTTGGTAGATGAATGATAACCCAGTAGTCCTGTTAGGTACACACACACACACACACACACACACACACACACACACATCTATATTCACAAACCCACACTCTTCCACGCACTTACATAAAGGATTTAGATTTATTTCAGATCTTGCTAAGATTGGTTAGTAACCTATTCTGTATTCATATCACAAAGGTCACACAACTAGAAATGCTTGACTATACATTTCTAGAACCACTTAAGAAAACAAAAACAAAGCAGGGCGTGGTGGTGCACAGTTGTAATCCCAGTACTTGGGAGGCTGAAACCGGAGGATCCAGGTTCGCGACCAGCCTCAGCTACTTAGTGAAGCCCTCCGCAACTTAGTGAGACCCTGTTTCAAAATAAAATATAAAAAATAGGAGTAGGGGTATAGCTTGGAGGTAGAATGTTCCTGGGTTCAATCCCCAGTACCGCAAAAATAAATAAATAAATAAATAAATAAATAAATAAATAAATAAATAAATAAATGAATGAATAAAAAACCCTCATACTGCACCAAAAGTGTATCTCTTTTTGTAGACATTTGTTAGAAAATGTAATCTTTCAAATGTGAAATAACTGAGATAAGAATGAAAAATCAGAATCTAGGAACATCCTAAGAAAAATGCAGTTTTAATGCTTTTAGTGTAGAAAGTAATGGTAAGCAAGCTAAGATGCTGCAAATAGATAGCGAATGGATAGATAAGGATCACTTACAATTAACACTGTTTGTATGCAGGCCAGTAGTTGTAAATGTGTTTGAAAACAATTTGTTCTGTTAAGTAAATTTAAACACCCCCCACCTCCACCCTTGTTTACCTTATTAATTTGCTTAATCAGTCTATTTTCTATAGATAACAGTAAAGTAAACTGTAGAGGAATAGACAAAGTGGTCCTCAAATTACCACAAATTACAAATCACAAGGTATCTGAAGGAGGTCCTTTTTTTGAAAAAGCATTGCTCCAGAACATGAATACCAGGTGATATGTTTCCAGGGGTTGGCGTTTGGACCATTCATGGTCACACTCACACTCTTGTGACATTCAGAAACTGTTCCAACCACAGAAATGTGGGCTTTATCCTATTTTCCCAGGCGTGTTGGTAGTCTAGGCCTATAGTATAGGCCTTCTCTGCTCTGCTAGCTCACTTGTGGTGTGGCTTAGCGTCCTCAGTGCGGGCTGTTACTGTGTCTAGGAAGCCTCGCTGCCTTTTCTGATTACTTTGCGTGGTGTACCTTCCCTTGCTTGGAGTGACAGGTCCTAGGTTCTTCTGTGGCGCCCTCAGGGACCATCTGGCTGTGACCAGCACTCCTGCAGAGTGAAAAGTGCCTTATTTTGATGAGCTCAGACTTAATGCTTCTTGCCATCTACCGACATATTTTCAAAAATTGGAGAATGAAGACATTAATTTCAAAGTTTATAAAATGTTTTGTGAACTTTGGAAAGAAAACCAGTGTGATAGAATGTGGTTACAAAGTGATGTCATTAAGCCTAATTAATTAGCATGAAAGACTATTGTGCCCTGGGATAAAATTTTAATTAGCGGTGTCTTACTTGATGGGTAAATAGCTGTCATTAAGTTTTTACTGTTTTTATAGTAAGTACACAGTGACTTATGATATTACACAAACGAGAGTGTTTTGAATATTTTCCAAGTTTTTTCCATATTTTCCTAGTGGAGAATTTTGGTACATATTTAAGTTATAAAATGGACAAGTGTGGTGGTGTATGCCCGTAATCCCAGTACTTGGGAGGATGAGCCAGGTGGATCAAATAAATAAAGTTATAAAATGGACTCGAAGACTGTGACATTTTAAGAAGACATTTTCCGTTGTTTAATGGCCTCTGGTGATCTGACCAAAGGCACTTGTTAACTGGAAGGTGAGACATCTTTGCTGGGCAGTCTCCTCCTCTCCCTGTACAAGACAACTTTAAAATTACATGTGTGAGTTATTTCTTTACTATCAAATAACATATGCCCTCTTATGGAAAATGTGTAAATTTGTGAAAAGTATAAAAAAGAAAATCACCAGCTTTGAAATCAGCAATGTTCATTTATGAGTGTTTCTTTCCTTTTTTCTTTTCATCACTGTGCATGACACAATCCATAGCATTTCCTGTCTGACGGCTTCACGTCGTGTCGTTGTTTTGCAGATTTTGAGCATCACATCGTATTGTGCATATTACTAAATAAATGTTTTGTAATGGATATTTAGTAGCACAGATTGCCAAAGCTTTCTATATTTGAATAATGTTGGTTAGGGATAACATATTTGAGATGATTTTAAAAGAAACACAGAAATCCCCCCAAAACAAGGTTTAACTTATCAGTATTATTAAGATCACTCTTACAGAGTCACTGTTATGAAAATATCCTGTACTCATTCGATGCCTCTTCTCTACTTGACTTCTCAGCATTCTTGGGCCAGGGTTTCAACCTTTCATTTAGATAGTGGGAGTAAGTTTTGAAAGCTGGACTTTAATCTGAGGAGCTTACTGGAAGATAAAACCACTAAGAAAAACACTTTGAAATTCATGAATCTTCTGGAAGAAACTTATATATGTCAAGTTTTCCTAAATCAGTGTTTCTTTCAGTGTGAAAGGGGAAAATGCTAAACTTTTAAGAAAAATTTCTATGCCATGATATTAAATGAAATAGAAAATGCTCTCAATATTCTCAAAATTTTCTCTGTAACACACACATTCATTACACTTTATGATTTAAAAGGAAAGGTGCTATTTTCTCCATAGATTTTAGTCGTTTTGATTTCTCTATGTTCAAAGTACGTATTTATTAGATGACAGTCATTTGTGTTTTCCCTTCTGATTTCATTTTGGGTGAGTGGGGAACCAGGGAGTTGAGTTGATAATCGTACAGTTTTCCATCAGTTGAAACTTTTAAAGTAGGTTGAATACCTTTGAGCTTAACAGTATCCTCACCTTTCAAGATATCATATAACTTCAGTTTAATTTAACAGGGAAAAAAAAAGAAACCTCAAACCAAAAAACAAAACAAAACCAAAAAAACCCTCTAGCCAAACACTAACACAATGCTCCTTCACCAAATTGTTCTCTTTGCTATTTCTGAATAAGTCAAACTAACACATGATTAGTGGGATATTTTAGCTGCTGAAGCAGCATTCTTTTTGGACCAGGGCTTTGCAAATTTTGGACTTTCAAACTTTACCCTGGTAATTCTACACCTTAGGTTGATATTGTAGAGCTTCCACTATACTTTTTGGAAAGATAATAAAAAATGTAATGACACAATGGAGAGGTGCATTAATTCTTTAGATTTGAAATAATGAAAAAAAATAAGACATTAGTTTTGAATTTCTGCTTGAAAAATTTAGGGTTTCTATTGTATAAAAAAAATCAGACTTTGAAGGCACTTGAGCTATCACTATCTTATCCTAATCAATCTTTATTTTTCAAAAGAATAAAGTCTCCATATGTCTCACTTTGTCTAGGACAGCCCAAACTTATGTCTGTTGTCCCTATGTAATTATAATCATACCTGCTATTATTCCCAAGAGTCTGTGGTTTAAATGATGTAATATAGTTACCTTACTCACGAGGGAACTGATCCCCAAGTTATGGGGGCTGCACAGGGATTTCAACTAGACTAAGCAAAGTAGAGATGAACTCCTCAAGCTTTTAAACCAGAGTTAAGCTGGGGCATGGTGGCGCACGCTTGTAATCCCAGGACTTGGGAGGCTGAGACAGGAGATTGCAGGTTCGTGCCAGCCTCAGCTATTTAGTGAGGCCCTCTGCAACTTAGCGAGACTCTGTTTCAAAATAAAGAATAAAAAAATAGGTCTGGTGATATGTTTCAAAATTAAGAATAAAAAATAGGGCTGGGGGTATAGCTTGGAGGTAGAAGTCCCCTGGGTTCAATCCCTAGTACTGAAGAAAAAACAACAACAAAAGACAAAACAAAAAACAGAATTAAATTTACTATACTATTGCCATTCACAATTTTAGATGAATTGACTAAATTCAAAAACATTTAGATCTTTGGCTAATCAATGCAGAAATTAGGGGCATTGAAATTCCCTGGAGGGCTTGTTAAAACAGATTTTAGGCCCCGGTCCCCAAACTTCTTATTCTAAAGACAGAAGGCAGGACTGAAAATTTTCATATCTAACCAACTTCCAAAGGATGCTGGTACTATTTATTTGGGGAGTTCTCCTTTTGAGACGCCCTGACACATACAATGTTAAAGTGACTTTTCTTTACTATAATGGTAGAGAGAGGCATGTCCCTTTCCGAACTGTAAATATTCACTAATTTTTTTTATATTTTGGAACTGGGAATTGAATCCAGGGGTGTGCTACACCCCCAGAACTATTTTACTTCTTATTTTGAAAGAGCATCTCACTAAGTTGCTGAGGGACCTAGTTGAGTTGCTGAGGCTGGCCTCAAACCCGTGGCCCTCCTATCTCAGCCTCCAAAGTACTGGGATTACAGGTCTGTGCTATCACACCTGGCATCACTCCTTCCATTTAATTTATAATTAATTTTACATGCACCAGAACTTTCTCATAGTAAAAACTAGACAAGCAGAATGGAAAACTAATGAAACAACACTAAATTTACAGAAGAACGTTGGGTGATGCAGGATTGAGTTGGTCTTTTTTAATTTTTTTTTTAAATCAGGGGTGAAGGGCCAATCTTTGAGGGCCACACTGGTGGTTACTCAATCAAAATGGGTAAGTTAGCCAGGTGCAGTGGCACACATTTGTAATCCCAGTACTTGGGAGGCAGAGACAGGAGGATTGCAGCTTCTAGGTCAGTCTCAGTAATTTAATGAGATCCTATTTAAAAAATTAAAAAAAAATTAAGAAGAGTGGGCTGGGGCTCAGAGGTAGAATGCCCCTGAGTTCAACCTCCAGTACCCCCAAAAAAAGAAAAGAAAAAGAAAGGAAGGAAGGAAGAAGGAAGAAGGAAGGAAGGGAGGAAGGAAGGAAAGAAGGAAGGGAGGAAAAGAGAAAGGAAAAAGTTGCTTCTGTGTCTGTGCAGTGTGGTCACCTTGCTACCTGACCATAATCCATCAGCATGGTGGTGGGAATTTGCTGCAATCCTGAGCTGGGGGACTGGGAGATGGGGGCAGGAGCGCTCTGTGAGAGCTTCCTGCAAGAGCTTGGTTCATTTGTTATGGGCAGGGATTGCAGAAGGCAGGGACTGAACAAGTCACTGAACTGCAAGGGGTGGGCTTAACAGTTACCTCCAAATGGAGGTGACATTCAGAGTGCCTTCTTTTCAAAAATGCCTTCCCCCTGAAAGATTAGTCCAGCAAACCTCTACTTTCAAACCACTGTAGAAATAAGAGAAAAGAGGCAGGCCTGGTGGCGCATGCTTGTAATCCCAGTACTTGGGAGGTTGAGACTGGAGGATCCAGGTTTGTGGCCAGCCTCAGCTACTTAGTGAGACCCTGTTTCAAAATAAATAATAAAAAATAGGGTGTAGCTCCGAGGTAGAATGCCCCTCGGCTCAGTCCCCAGTACCGCAAAAAAAAAAAAAAAAAAAAAAGTAAGAGAAAAGTTTACAATAAATAGATCTGAACTAGTTCTGTGTTGTAGGCTCTTAATAAAATCCTGGACCAGCAAGCAACCGGTTAGGGGACAGAGGGAGGTTGATAAGTGTAGAGTCAAAAGGACAAGGTCATGTCAGTCATGGAAAAGGTTGTTGTCACGACTTCGTAAGTCCAGGTTGGGGCTGCAGATGGTAAGAATGGAGGTGAGTAGAATCGGATTCACCGGGAAGGCACCAAGGCAGATGGAGTCAACGAGGAAAATTTCCAATAGTGTTACTTCAAACACGGTGGGTTTTCCATGAACAGTTGGATCTCATTGATAAGGCAGTGGTTTTGAATTCTCATTCCCTGCTTTCTTTAGTGGAAGAACAAAATTACGTCATTTGCAGGAAAATGGATGGAACTAGAGAATGCTATGCTAAGTTACACCAATCACCAAAAGGAAGGGTCCTATGTGTTCCTTCATAGGCGGAAGCTAGGGAGAAACTGGGACACAAAAGGGACTCTAGACAAAGGAGCAACCCCAGTGGAGAGACGGAGGGGTCTACAGGAGGGAGGAGGTGGGGGAGCTGATGACGGAAACACTTCAGTTGGCACACACGTCTACAAAATTGTCAATCTCAGTTTCTTGTGTGGGGAAGGGGAGGTGTGGTGGTGGCATGCGGGGCGGGGGGGCGCTCACCAAGTGCTGTGTGCATTCTGTGTGGCTCTGAACTTCATCATGATGTATGATTGCAAAACACCAATAAAAAAAAAAAACCCAATAATTAAATGGGAGGACCATTTTCTTGTCAGATGTAAATTAAAAATAAAATTTCACGTGACTTAAACCAAATCGCCTTGCAGCTGTAGCCACGGTGAGTCACTGGTCACTGGGAGTGACGTCGCCTTCCCCCGTGTCGGCCTCTGCCGTCTGCCCCCAGAGCAGCATTTTCCCTCGGCCGCTTTTCCCTCGTGCACCTGCAGTTTGGACTCAACAAGAATTGCCAACCTGGGGTGATAAGCTCCATATAAATAATTAATGACATGGAACTAATTACTCCTGTATTAGGCCACCTGCATCCTCAAAGCTCAAGCGTCCCAGGTGTGAAAATTGCAGGGACCGCTAATTGCGAGCTGCATTCCACCAGGTGAGCTCCGCTTCTGCAGGGCCTTCTGGGTGCTTCCTGCTCACATTTTTGTCAGGGTTCAGCAAGTCAGGCCTTGGTGGGGCTGGCCGCATCTGCGACTATTTCAGAAGCAACCAGATGACACAGTAACTTGAAAACTGAGCCCTCAGAGGCCGCCGGGAGGTGAGGGGGATTAGGTTTAATTAGAGGAAAGTGCACCTTGAAGGATGCTGTTGGAAAGTGTCGCTTGAGGTGCTCACCCTGTGGCAACCCCCTGCTAGAATGCACCGTTGAGGATCGAGGGGACTTCTTCCTGCGCAGGCAGATGCCACCAGAGGACCGCAGGAGGCCAGCCTCTGACAAGTCAAGTAAATGATTTCTAGACATCTGAAGTGTTAGCAATGTTACTTCTTTTGGTGGGGATCTTTATTTTGGTGCCTCATTCCATGCTGGTGGTGGTGGTGGTAGTGTGGTGGTGGTGGTGTGGTGGTGGTGGTGTGGTTGGTGGTGGTGGTGTGGTGGTGGTGGTGGTGTGGTGGTGGTGGTAGTGGTGGTGTGGTGGTGGTGGTGGTGTGTGTGTGTGTGTGTATGTGATGTAGACTAATATCCTGAAATCTTGTTTGAAAGATCTCTATTGTAAAGTACTGCATAGTTTATGCCCATTTATTCACAAATACCAATGAAAGTTCTCAGGCCATCTTGTGGAACTTTATCATTATTTTCTTTTGGCTTTGGAGTAAAGATGAAAGGATCAAAGTGTGACAAGTTATCACCTCTAGTAGCATCCTCAAAGTCACCATTTGATTTTGCTTAGCGCAAAACTCAGTCTGAGAGTCTAACACCTTGTTTAGTGGTAGCCTCTTACAAATTATTAGCCCCATGTCAAGGTTGGAAGGTAGCAGAGGAAAATGACATTCAGAGTTGACCATGGTGGTGTGCACCTGTAATCTGAATACTTGAGAGGTTGAGACAGGAGGATTGTAGGTTCGAGGCCAGCCTCAGCAACTTAGTGTGACCCTGTTTCAAAATAAAAAATAAAATAGGGCTGGGGATATAGCTTGGAAGTAGAATACCCTCAAATTCAATGCCTAGTACAGAGAGAAAGAGAGAGAGAGAGAGAGAGAGAGAGAGAGAGAGAGAGAGAGAGAGAGAGGATAATGCATATAGCCAGCTTAGCCTGTGCCCGGCCCACACTACGCATTCAGCTAATGATAGTTTTTATTACCAGAACATTATCGATCAGACCCTTTGAGCAACATCCAGGAATATTGCTTCATTGGGATGTTCTTGGATAAATTGTGGAATTCCACTGTTTGGCAGTAATTAGGTGAGATGAAGGCAGGTATAGACATGACCTTAATGCCATACCACAGAATATAGTGTCTCAAGGCAGAAGGATCACCGTCCATCTGTAAATATGCAAAAAGATGAAATCAAATCCAAGTTACTGCAGACTTCCCTCGGATAGGCATAAACCTTTCCTCAGCACTGAAGCCATCATCCTAGAACAGTGAGTCCATTCAAGTGTAATTTCTTTCCTCCCCATGCCTAAAAATAAAGTCAAAGTAGTCATTATTAAATTATTAAGTAGCAGCCAGGCGTGGTGGCTCACACTTGTAATCCCAGTACTTGGGAGGCTGAGACAGGAGGATCGAAAGTTCGAGGCCAGCCTCAGCTATTTAATGGGGCCCACTGTGACTTAGTGAGATCCTGTTTCAAAATAAAGAATTAAAAATAGCACTGGAGGAATAGCTCAAAGTAGAATACCCCGGTTCAATCCCCTGTGCTGCAAAAAAAAAAAAAAATATATATATATATATACACACACACACACACACACGTATATAATAGTTTATTTCTCTTTAGATCTTGTTTAAAATCCTTCGTTCAAGTGTCTCTCTAGACTCTACCTGGCATTTTCCCGGGGTTTGGGAACTAAGACTGTTTCTCCAACTCTCCCCATCCCCCCCACAACCTCTGAGGTTTGACCAAAAGTTACCCCCTAAATTCCTTAAGAGAGCTAGAGTGTGGTGGCACACCTTTAAACCTAGTACTTGAGAGGCTGAGACAAGAGAATCACAAGTATGAGGTCAGCCTCAGTAACTTAGCAAGATCCTCAGCAACGTGGTAAGACCTTGCTTCAAACTAAGAAATAAAAAGAGCTGGGGGTGTAGCTCAGAGGTAGAATGCCCCTGGGACCAATCCCCAGTACCACCACCAACACCACCACAACATTCCTGAATAGGGTCAAGGAGCATTCTGAAAGAGAAAAGAGTGGTAGGGGGAGAGAGAGGGGAAAGAGAGAGGATTGGGGAGAGGGTGAATATTTAATCTGCCTTTGAAATTGGCAACTTCATCTCCAGCTTAAAGTTCTGAGCAAGTAAGAGAGGAAGAAAGAGAAATTTCTACTTGAAGGTCAACCATGGTGTCACTGGGGTCAATACCAGGGGCCTGGCTTTGAATGGGTCTATGGATTCCAATATCTTCACTGAGAAGAAAGAAACAGTAATCCTAGCATTTGGAAGGCTGAGACCGGAGGATACGGGTTCGAGGCTAGCCTCAGCTACCTAGTGAGGCACTCCCCAACTTAGTGAGCCCTGGTTTCAAAATAAAGAATGAAAAATAGGGCTGGGGGTATAGCTCAGAGGTAGAACGCTGCTGAGTTCAATCCCTAGTATCGTTAAAAAAAAAAAAAAGAGGTAGGATTGAAATGTTGATTTTTCCCTAACAGTATTTTTTTTTTGTGTGTGTGTGTGTGGTACTGGGGGTTGAACCCAGGGGCATTCATTCTACCTCAGAGCTACACCTCCAGCCCTATTTTTTATTCTTTATTTTGAAACAGGATCTCACTAAGTTGCGGAGAGCCTCACTAATTAGCTGAGGCTGGCCGAGAACCCGGATCCTCCAGTTTCAGTCTCCCAAATACTGGGATTACAAGTGTGGGCCACCACACTCGGCTTTTTCTTGCCCTTATTCTTTTTCTT
>PVLC010034350.1:0-16833 GCA_004027655.1 Graphiurus murinus
AAGCTACATACCAGCCCCATTTTTATACTTTATTTTGAAACAGGGTCTCACTAAGTTGTAGATGGCCTCACTAGGTAGCTGACGCTGGCCACAAACCTTTGATCCTCCTGTCTCAGCCTCCCAAGTACTCAGATTACAAGTATGCACCACCACACCAGGCTCTTTATTTTTTGTTTTGAAACTGTCTCACTAAGTTGCTGAGGGCCTCACGAAGTTGCTGAGGCTGTCCTCAAACCTGCAACCCTCCTGTCTCAGCCTCCCAAGTACTGGGATTATAGGCTCCCACCACCATGCCTGGCTACTTCTCTTTAACACTTTATTTGTGGTGCTAGGGATCAGATCCAGGGCCTCATGCCTGCTAGGCAAGCTCTTTATCACTGAACTACATCCCTAACACACTACTACTTACTTCGTAAGGGCTATTCTGAGGATCAACATTGCATGTAAATAGCTTAACACATAAAACAATCAGTAATGCTAACTCATGTATTTATCCTAGGCAAAGGTGGAAGCTGGTGTCTTATAAAGTAGGCAATTCAGGAGAAGTCAGCACAGAGATAATTCTGAACTCCTGGCTTTCCAAATGTCTGTGCCAAAGTCCTTTCTTCTAGATCTCTCTGCTGACTCTCGTTTGAGGGTGGGTGGGGATGGAGGAACCACTCCCAAGGTTATGTGGGCCCTCTGACCCCCTACACCCTGGCTCCGAAGGGATGTGGGGAGTGGTACCCTGCCCTCAGGGCTGCTTTGGTGTTCACTTTCAATGAAGCACAATGTAGAGAGAACTACACCTCACTTTAGGAGGTGACAACAGTGTGAAAGTCTGAGGGACAGTGGGACTAAGAGGGAGCTATACTGCAATGGTAACCCTGGTCACTGGGGAATGCTCAGAAAGAGTGTCTGAGCTGGGTGCTTGATGAATTCCCTTTCCAGTTCAGCGAGCAAGTGCAGCCGATCTCAGAGTCCCTTCCCACCCTCCACCCTGCCCTTCCTCACTGGGCTCAGCCTCTGGCAGCTTCCTCAGCCAAGCCCACAGCTTGCCAGGAGGTCAGCTCCAAAACAACTGCAACAGCAATAGTGGAGGCTGAGCAAACAGCCCCAAAATGACGACAAAAAGCTGAAGTGGGAGAGCAGGCGGGCTGTCAAGGAACAACACCAGAATAACAAATCATGGCAAGGAGGCCCCAGGTTCTCAGATCAGGGCCTCAGCTGGGAGTGCTGGGGCAAGAGCAGTGGTTATCCTCCACCCCAGCCTCGGCACAGTTTTGAAAAGTGGCCCCTTTATATTGACGTGAAGGTTGCTGAGACCATGATGTAAAGGCACTAGAAGAAAGTGTGAAGGCAAGACCATAGGACCTTAGAGAAGACAGTCAGTGGTTGGTATATTTAAAGAAATAGTTCTTCCTCAGCCACAGCAAGTGCAGTCCCGCTTCCCCACTGCCGCATGTCTGGATCTCAGCACAGCCCTTAATCACAAAGAACTCAAAGCTCTGCAAGGCAAAAAGAGGACAATGGCCTATAGCCACTTACCTGGAATATTAAACCAGTACCATAAACCAGGATGTGGTGCACACCTTTAATCCCAGTGCTTAGGAGGCCGAGATGGAAGGATTGCAGGTTCAAGGACAGCCCCAGCAACTTAGCAAGGTCCGATTTCAAAATAAAAAATAAAAAGGGCTGGGGGTATGGCTCAGTGGTAGAGTACCCCTGGATTCAATGCCCAGTACCACCAAAAACAAAAACAAAAAAGCAGTGCCGAAAGGAGGAAAAGGAGGAAGTTACTTCTGTGCTGGAGAAGGCTTCCCATGGGAACATGCAGGAGGTCTGCAGGAACATAGCCCTGAGGAGGCAGGGAGGCAGGACAGCATGCAGACCTCCAACGCCTCTCCCCCACCTCCCCTGCCATCACCAGCCATGGGTTCCCAGGAAGCAGCCACTTGTAGATGCCAAGAAATCTGGCCTCTGGGGCTCTTATTCTCTAGAGGCCAGCCTGCCACTTCTTCCAAAAGTTCTGCTTCACCTTCCCTTCATTCACTCATTGCCCTAGCCCAGGTCACAGCATCTCATCCCTGTGTAATTCCAACAGCTACTAAATAACAATCTCAGTATAGCCATCTCCCTTCCCAGCCTCCCCTTCCATGACATACAACCTTCTCCCTAAAATGCTTTGTCAATGTCCTGTTATGCAGTGTCTGAAGCCCTCTCTGCCTGGCTTTCCAAATCTTCCATAACCCAGCCCCAACTTCTAGAGCTCATAGAAAATCTGGACTCTCCAACCAGCTCCTCCCAGTTCCTACTTATGCCAGCCTTGTTCCCACTTTTATTCCTCTTCCTCCTCCCCACAATGTCTTCCTCATCCTCTCTGCCTAATCTAATTCTGTTCCTCCTTCAAGATCACTTATGGTCCCATTTACTCCCTGAAGCCTCATCAGACTTCATAGGCCTCAGGATCTCTCCTCTGAATTGCAGCTGAAGTTGACAGATCAACATGGTTCTGGATAAGTTTCTGATTAACTAACTAGCACGCAAGGGATTTGAAAGCAGGGTCGCCCCATGTATCCTCTAATGGCTGCCACAGAGTCAGGACAGAGCATAATGTCTGCATAAGCAGACCACAATTCATACAGCTTTGGTTTTACAAAGTCGAGGGTGACCTTGAATTGCAGTGAAGTTTCTCATTCATGTGACAAATGCCTATTGAGTACCTACTGTGTGCCAGGATCTGTGCTGGTGGTTAAAATGCGAAACAGGCTCAGTCCATGACCTTAGTGAGCTTACAGATAATGGAGCAGAGAGAGACAGTTAAACAAGTAGTTACTGTGCAGTCTGGCCTGAGGGTGCTCTGATAGGGAACTGATAGCCTGTTGTAGGAGGATATAATGAGGGCACCTAACGTAGACTTGAGAGATAATGGTAGGCTTCCCCAACATAGTATTCCTTAAAATAAGATCGTGGGTTAGCTGGTTAGGGATGCTAGGGAGAATGAGAGAAGAGTACCTTAAAATAACTGAAAGAGATTTAGCCTGGCTCGATCATTTCATAGGAATGTCACTTTGGTTTTTCTCCACTTACTTAGAAGACCTTTATACCATAAATAGTTATTAAATGGTAATATAAGCAGGGAGTGGTGGCATACACCTATAATCCCAGTACTTGGGAGGGTGAGACAGGAGAGTCACAACTTTGACACCAGCCTCAGCAACTTAGTGAGATTCTCAGGAACTTAGCAAGACCCTGTTTCAAAGCAAAACAAAAAAGAGAGACTGAGGGTGTAGCTTGGAGACAGAATGTCCCTGGGTTCAATCCCCAGTAACACACACACACACACACACACACACACACACACACACACACACACACACACAATGATAACATAATTACTTGCCTATATCTATTAATCTACCTATCCATCCATCTACATATCCTCCACCCTGTTCCAGAAAGATGACTTATGTTTATTGCTTCAGTAGGGGAAACGAGTCAAATGGAGCAGGAGTAGGAGTGTAGAATAGAGAGAATGAGGTGGATTAGCTAAGTGTATACCACGAAGGCCTGTGCACTTGCTGGCCATGGCTGGGTAAGAGTATGAGGATGCATATTTTGAAAGATCTCTGTAGGTTTCATTCCTAGCTGCCTGGGATGTCTGGGATAGTGTTGCTTATGAAAGGGGAGTGGGGAGGAAGGGGAGGAGAGAGGAACACTCCTCCTATCCATTGGTTCCACTCACTCTATTGCTATTCATAGCATTTCCTTTTCAACTGAAATGTGGGAATAATCTGCCTGCCAAGCTATTATGGATAAAATGAAGAGGCTGCCTTCGTACAAATCTGTATTCCCTCCCTCTTACTGAGAGCCAAAGGGCTGAGGCCCAGCCCAGCTGGGTTTTCACACGTGCAGATTAGCAGGGGCAGTTTGTTCCTTGAATAGAAAGAAGGCAGGATTTATATATCACCCATTTTCCTGAACTCAGAGTCAAAGCCTGGATGTACTGGCATTTTATTATTGCTGCTTCTGGATTATTTATTTAATACTGTTTCATTAAATTTTAAAGAACACAAGTGGTTTTGCAAATAAAACGTGAAATGCCAGAGTGCAAAAATGGATGGTTAAATTCAACAAATATTTTTAAGCTCCTGAACTGAAGGATGATGTCTTTGTGTTTATGCAGGAGAACAGACCAAATTCTGTGACTCAAGATCCTTCTAGTCACGTCAAGACCTGTGAATGCAGAGGCATGGTGCTGCCTAGCAAACCGAGGTTTCCCCTAATTTGTCAAAGTACCACAACCTTCCATTCCTGTGCAGAGCAAGTGGCTAGACTTCGGCATCTCGTGCTAAGTATTCAGGGCACAGACATCAGACTCCTCTTTGTTTTCCACGGGGATGGTAAAAGGCTGCGAAACACACTCAAGGCCCCACAACTCTATTGACTGGTTTGGAAACAGGAAGGCCCTGGCTGCGATATTCAGCCACATTAAATGGCCAGCATTATCTGGAGCCCTGCAACATGAGTTAATTGTGCTTGCTGGGGCTTTGACGCTGAGAACACTGGAGAAAGGCTGTGCGTAATTAGGAGCTGGCCTCGTGAAAAGGGCTTCGTTCTCACCACATGCCTAGTTTTTGTCCGCTGAGGAGGCTGCCAATCTGAGAAAGGGTGAGCCCTCAGGGAGACACATTTATCAAGAATTTTGAGGATGCATGGCTATCTTGTTACGGTGACCTTGGGGTGGGGAGGAGATTCCCAGTCCGAATTTAGGACAGGACACTTGCCAGTGGTAGAATCTAATAGAACTGCTGTTGGTGATTGTACGCAGTTAACTGCAGGCTCCTGTGTTGGAGGAGTAAGATGTGGTTTTCCTAATAAATTCTTCCTGGTCCAGTGTGAACTGTTTCCAGGTACTTCAATGACTCAATGACTTAGTATTTCATTTGAAACCATGCTCTGCACAGGAAACAAGCTTGATATGATTAGGATTTTCAGATTTAACAGGTGCCTCATTCCGATTGGTTTCAAACCCTGAGGTGGCATTAAGGAAGTATTTCTTATAAATGTTAATACATAACTCACATTGTTCTTTAGAAAAGCAGAATCAGTCTTTTCAATGGCTTGAAAATGCTTGAAATGAATATGGAGCTTTCTAGCACAAATCAGACACAAACACAATCCCTGCAAATGGGGGGCCTCCCAACCCATATTGCTAGCTTTCATTTGCTGAACTACAAGGTTTCCTAAATTCTTAGACTCTTTAGCTTGTAATTTTTTGAAGAGCATTCCCTTTCATGAGGATCCCAATAATCTGATCAAGCTAACAGGCTCTCATTCTTCTTCCTTCAACCCTAGTACGGTTGTGATTTCCAATAGAGTCCACTCTATCATCCGCCTCAGCAGCTCGCTTCCACAAAGTCTGGCTATGGAGTCATAAGCCTGGGGCTCTGACCAGGCCTGGTTGTGCTGAGACCAGCTGTTGCAATTTAACCATAAGCAAACTCAGGACCTCAGCAGTTGAAGGGAACCTAAAATTTGGTCCATCTGGCTCAATGTTCTTCTCCAATAGTAATCTCATCTCTGTTTAAAAGCCTCAGTGCTTGTTACAAGTCCATGCAACAGCTGGCAGTGACTGATTGTCACAGAGGTCTGTCTCCCACCCCTCACTCCAGCAGGTTTCCTGCCATCCTATTTCCAAACCCTGATGCAGACCTCTCCATAAAGATCACAACTAGTCATTTATATATATCTTCCTTCTCTGCTGATCTCAAAGGCAGGCGCCCTGTCTTATTCATCTTTGTATCTCCATTGTCCCTGACAAGAACTGAAAAGAAATGGGCAATGCTTCTAACTTTCCACTTCAGCACTAATTCATCTCACTCTATCAGTCAACCAAACAAGTCTACTTAACTATGCTATAATTCAACCCACATTTCTCCAACTTGTCTGCAAAAATATCATGAAAGATCCTGTCAAGCAGTTTTCTAATACCAAAATGGATTCCCCTGATCTTTGGGTTTAATATTTCAATAAAAAATGGAAATTAATTTAATTTGCAATGCTTTCTTTTAGGGAGTCCATGTTAGATCCCCTCTTTACATTTTTTTTTTTTTTAGTGGTACTGGGGATTGAAGTAGGGCATTATACCATTCTATCTCTGAGCTACATCCCCAGATCAACTTATTTTTTATTTGAAACAGGGTATCACTAAATTGTGGAGGACTTCTCTAAATTGCTGAGGATGGCTGTGAATCTGAAATCCTCCTGTTTCAGCCTCCCAAGTACTGGGATTATAGGCATATACCACCATACTAGCTCCCTCTTTATGTCTTAACAAGCTATTTGCTTGATAACCCATTCTAGAAATTTCCTGGTGGCTAAAGCAGATTACCAGCCAGCAGATTACCAGTTCACAGAATCTACCTCTGAAACTGGGGCTAACAGTGTTCCCCTCTGATCTGTGGGTAATCATTGCTTGGTAACTTGTTCACATATTCTTAAAAGTAGTTCCTCAGTCATATACATAGTGGAACTAGGGGTTGAGCCCACGGGCACCCTACCACTGAGCTATACCTATGAGGCCTTTTTTAAATTTTGAAACAGGGTCTCGCTAAGTTGCTGAGGCTGGTCTCCATCTCGTGATCATCCTGCCTCAGCCTCTCAAGTTCTGGGATTAATAGACCTGTTTCACTAGGCCTGGCCTCAATCACACCTTTAAGTTATTTTGGTTCTCTGAGAGTAATTTGTCTGATCTAAGGAACTTGAATGTTCTCCATATCCTCAACTAGGGTTTCAAGGTGTGTCCCCATGGAATAAGGGAAACAAAAATCAATTTATTTCTGCCCACTGGGTGATTGTAACTCTAGGATGTGGTGTGTGGTGATAACCTGGAAGAGGCTCCTGGGAGAGTCCTGCCAGGCATTGGCAGAGGTATATTTACCATGAAGCTAATGAAGCCCTATCTCCAGATTCCTCCACTAAGTTTGTATTCTTTTTCTTTCTTTATTATTTATTTATTTTTTGCGGTACTGGGGATTGAACTCAGGGGCATTCTACCTCCGAGCTCTACCCCCAGCCCTATTTTTTATTCTTTATTTTGAAACAGGCTCTCACTAAGTTGCGGAGGGCCTCACTAAGTAGCTGGGGCTGGCCGTGAACCTGGATCCTCCGGTCTCAGTCTCCCAAATTCTGGAATTACAAGCGTGCGCCACCACGCCCGGCTTTCTTTTTCTTTAAATAGGTCTTCCAAACCAGGCATGGTGGTACACGCTTGTAATCCCAGTACTTGGGAGGCTGAGAGAGGAGGATCACGAGTTCAAGAACAGCCTCAGCAAGTAGTAAGACTCTCTTCAACCTAGTGAGATCCTATTTCAAAATAAAAATACGATAGAGCTGGAGATGTAGCCTGGAGGTAAAAGCTCCTGGATTTAATCCCTAGTGCCACACACACAATTGGTCTTCCAAACTGTATAACTTGGATCTGAACTCTAGGTCTTAAGTAAACTCACATATTTTGCCTCTAGTGGGAGTGTTCTTAGAGGTATTACCATGGTTAGCATATCAAAGAAAGAAATGAAAATGTAGGGATATTGTATAGGCTAACCAGGAGGCTTGAAATACCCAATGATGATAACAACATTTTACCAAGACTCAGAAATTCACTTAGCCCCACTATTCTTTTGTTTTTTTCATCTGCAACATGGGGATAATAATCCTCACTTTAGCCTTGGTTGACAGTCATTCAATGTTGACCCATTAGAGGCATATCCCATCTTATAATAATTTGATAATAGTAAATATTTATGACATTATATATGTATCTACATATGGAAAAATTAACCTGGCATAATGAGCTTTTACTCCAGGAATAATTTAATTAACATGTCCAGAATAAAGAAAATAAGATTTGTAGTCAGGAGAACTACTTTCTGGACGCAAGCCAGGAGGCAGCAGAAGGCTGAGCACATCTTTTAATCCCTGTGAGTCTTAGTTTCCTCATCTGGAAAACAGAGATGACAATACCTCCTCTCAAAGATGCTGTGAAAATTGAGATCCTATACCCTAAAAATGCTTCATAAATTTTGGAAGTGATTTATAGATATATGATGCTATTATCACCCTTTAATCATTAAAATTATGATTGACTCAGAAAATTTAAACTTATGCAAAACTGTCTAAAGCACAGAATATATATACTATTGGCAGTCATGCAGGGAATAAGTTAAAAGTTTAGTGAATGACAATGCAAATATCAAATGCTATAAGGATAAATATTAATTTTAAAAAATCAGTTAAATGTCCAGCCTCAAAAGCAAACCCCTCCAATCCACACCACATTCTCCTACATTCTGCACAGTAGAAATGCTGATAAGACTGAATTATATTGGGAATCTAGGAGCATTATATTTATTATCTGAACTGTTATAAGATAAATATTCCTTCAGTCCTTTCTTTAATGTACCCCCAAGTCTGAGATATTTTGCTGATACCTGCTCCCCAGGCCATTTAAACATTTCTGTAGATTCCTCAAGTGCTTACACTTACAGTTTTCCCTCCTTTTACCTGGTAACATCACAAGTTTCCAATCTGAGGATGTCCTTCTGTTCAGAGAAATGACCTTGGAAAACAGTCGTAGGTTGCCTTTCAGATGCTTAAGCTCCTCCATGGCTGAAGGAATTTTGCACCTCTTTCCATTCAGAAGTTGCCAGAAGACTTGACAAGCCTTCAAGACACTTAGAGATATCTGAGCACTTAGCTTGCAGGATTTATCTGTTGAGTTGGAAGGCTGCTGCTTGACTTTTCTTAGCTCAGTTGAACAGCAATTGAAACACAGATTCCTCTCCTTACAATCTGTTGTTCTACATGGAAGGCCTCATTTCACAAAGTCCCATGCATAGTGGAGCTGCTAGGCTCAATAGAGACAACTACATTCACCAGGCCTGACTTGCAGTTCGGAAAGGAATCCTGTTTCAGTTCATTATCTTTGTGAGTTCCGGCTTCATCGGTCTCCATTAGGAAGTACCTTGCCTTTCTGCCAAGAGGCACTGAAAGGGAGTGGCTCAGTTCCCCTGCCACAGGTTCTGGCACCCCACAGCCTCCCCCTTGCCCAGTGCTCCCCCCTCCACACCAGGTCTTCTGTAGGCCAGAAACCCATTTTCCCCATTCGGGAGGGTGATTTCTTTCCTGAAATCACCCTCTGACACTCTGAGCCCAGACAGCACGCTCATTCTGTACCTTTTCTCTCCCTTTCCTTCATGCACATAATTTTTCATTCTTGCCATGGAAGGTTAGCTCATCAAATCTGTTCTTACCTCAAATAAAACCCTGTCCTCTAAATGATCCAGACTGGGTGTTCAACCCACCTCTCAGCATCTTTCCTCTACTATTGGAAAAGGAGGAAATAAAGAATACCAACTGGAGACAGAAAAGAGAAGAGTGAGGAAGAAAAAGGAAAAGATACAGGGTGAAAGTCTAAGGACACAAGGAGTGGGAGGCCCTGGACAGTGAATCAGGAACCTTCTGAGGAGAGCAGACTGCAAGACCATGGGCCTGAGACATGTATTTAATTGCCATGAAAAAATTAGTGTCATGAATCCTTAATTTCATGTAACAATCAAGAAGGTAGAACTAAAATATGTTTATTGGTGGCCTAGTGGGGTTTTCTCCTAACTTGATTCTTGAAATTTTGTTTCCTTCTCTGAGTTTGCTGAGACAAACTCAGAGAAGGAAATTTTTAAAAACAGACCCTGTTTAGCACAAAACACAGCAGAGCTTTGCCAGAAGAAACAGCACATGTGTGTGAGTAGCAGAAAGTCATGTTTGCTTTGTGGACTCCCTAATTTGGGACCCAAGCCTCCCTCAGTCCCACACAGAAAAAACTATATGCCACCCCTTCCAGGACAGAGTCAGAGAGCAGAACCTTCAGGATTCGTCAGGCACCTGCAGGAGCTGTCCCCTTTCTCTCCATACGCCAGCTGGTTTGGGCTGCACCTTCCATCCCAGCAACAAGCCTTGTTCTGTGGAAGGCCCAGCCTCAGGCCCACACATAGACCCCTAAAGTGATTAGCAGTTTCCGTGCTGGGGAGGGAAGAGGGAAGCACACAGCAATCAATGACTGTTGGTTGCAGGGGTGTAAAGTTCTCCAGCTCCTGGCCCAGCCCCTCCCCAGTGAGGATGGCTCTCAAGTGTGGCGCTTCTGTCTCCACATCTCCATGAGAGTCTCTGTGGGCTGTGCTGGCCGCCTCTCCATACTCCCCTGCCCAGTCCCATTCCCATGCCAGTTTTTCTTGGAAATGCTTCCTCATAAATCACTTTCACAGCTGGGCATGGTGGCCATGCCTGTCATCCCAGTACTTGTAAGGGTGAGACAGGAAGATTACAAGTTTGAGGCCAGCCTCAGCAATTTGGCAAAACTATGTTTCAAAATGAAAAAGGGCTGGGGTGTAGTTTGGAGGTAGAACCCCCCCCCCCAGATTCAACCCCCAGTTACACACACACACACACACACACACACACACACACACACACACACAATCACTTTGACATGATTCCATATCTCAGAGGCAGCCTCTGGAGAACCAAACCTGAGATATCCTAGAATGGAACTAAGAGACTGCAAAGAAGGCACTGAGAGAGAGAGTCCTGACATAGGCACTGAAAGGAGTCTTGGTGCGGAAAGTAAAGGAATATTGTACTATCTTCCAGATCTCATATCTTCCAGTAACAAGTTGTGTGCCTGGGTGTGCGTGCGCAGGTGTGCACACATTCACGTGTGGGTATATGTTTCCCCTTTCTCTTTCTGGTAAAGGATTGTACTGCATGCCCTTCAGATATTATAGACATAACGAAAGAGCTGCATGCTATTTTATCCTAAAATGTGTTTTCTTTATACTCTCCTAACTTTGGTAACAACAAAATAGCTGAGACAGGAAATAAACGAAAACACACTTGAAAGAAAATGCCATTTTATGAGCCTCTAGCAAAGTATCTGTAGGATATAAGACAGGAAGAGGGGGCAGGAGTGGAGAGGCACCTCTTTTTTTGGCTCACATTTAGTCCTCTGGCACCTGAGCTGCACAGGCCAGCCCCAGCACTTTGGAGGCTTTAGAGGTGCCAGAGCTTTATCTTTATTCATGTATTTAATCCATGCAACAATCCTTTGAGTGGATATTACTACTACCTTCGTTTTACAGATGAGGAAATTGAGGCACAGAGAAAATAAAACAAAAATCTGTTTTTTTTGTTTTCTCACATAGTTGTAAAATAGCAAATATGTAAACATCTAGCATCTCTAATGCATGTCACATGTGGTGTTTCTCATTGCACTGTGATTATTATTGACCATGTAAACAGTTGCTCTTGGGGCTACGGACCTATCATTGGGATAATTTTTCCCTAGAGGTCTTAAAACAGAAAGGTTAGCTGGGTGTGGTGGCACACACCTGTAATTCTAGCTACTCCAGAGACTGAGGCAGGGGGATTGCAAGTTTGAGGCCAGCTTGGGCAACTTAGAGAGAATCTGTCTTGAAATAGAAGAATAAAAAGGACTGAGATATAGTTCAGTGGTAGAGTGCTCCTGCATTCAATCCCCAGTACCACAAAACCCAAAGACCAAAAAACATAAAGGTTATATTCCAGGCCAGGGATGCAGTGTGACATGTGTTTACAAGTTTCCTTCTGTTTGAAGTGGGAGCCTGATATGTCTCTCTCCTCTAGTACCTAGCCACACCTGAAGGACTGACTAAGGGGCTGACCAAGAGCTCCTGAGGAGGTCCAAGAGAAGAGGTCTGTTGGCTCTGCCCTTAGCAGCTACTATGGGTTTGTCAAACTGATTTTCTCCAAAAGAATTCAAAGTCCTAACCCCCAGTACCCCCAGATCTTATTTGGAAGTAGGATCTTTGCAGATGATCAAGTTAAAATGAGGTCATTAGTGTGAGTCCTCATCTAATACACTTGGTATCCTTATAAAAAGGTAAAATTTAGACACAGAGACAGACATGTACATTAGGAAGAAAATGTGAAGACATAGAGAAAAAGTCATCCAAAGCCTAAGAGAATGGTATGGAATAAATTCTCCCTCGCTGTCCTCAGAAGAAAACAATCTTGCTGATACCGTGATCACAGATTTCTAGCCTCCAGAACTGAGACAATACATTTCTATTGTTTAAGCCACTCAGGGTGTGCCTTAGCAAACTAATACAGCCTCCCACTGATAAGCCATCCCCACTCTCCCACCCCTGATATGGGGCAGGATATTCTTGCAATCTTCTACCTGGGTCAAAGCCATGGGGGAGGAGAAAGGGAAAGAATTCTGAGCCAGGGACAACCTATCCTCAGGGTGACCTGTGCAGCCTGGCTCAGAGACATGACTCAGGACCATCACATCCTCTCTCAAATACTGTGGTGGGTGGTGGGCACACCTGGATGCCATTTTGGACTGTGAACAAAATAAATAAGCAGAGGAAGCTGGTCAAGAAAAAGCAAGTAGAATGGAGGGGAGGGGAGGGGAGAGGCTGACAGGGCCTTGGGTTGTCTTGTTTCTGCCCTTCCTGAGATGGGTTTCTCTGGTTTCCTACCCAAGCACATCCTTTAATAAACCTGCCCCTCTTCTTTCTCTAGTAATTTGATTGTTCCTTTCCTTGCACCTAAACTGGCTTCAGTATGACAGCTTAAAAAGGAAACTTCAGCCCCTGGAGAAAACGATGCCCAGGAAAGCAGTGACTTAGACATTTTACTTGGCCTGGCTTCCCATGTCTTCATCTGAGCAATAGCTCAGTAGGGGAGTTAAAATCTTAAAAAATTGCTTTTTTAAAAGCCCTATAATTTTAGGTGTGAGATGGGATTGTTTTGGAACCCTGTGACAAAGTATAACACCCAAGCAGGTAGGAAGGGGGGGGGGTAAGCAAGTGGCTGTACTGGGGAGGCTAAAGCTGGCAGAGCCTAGGTTGCCTCGCCTTGAGGGCCTTGCAAACTGGGGGAAACTGTGTGACCTTTTGCTTTTTTTTTTTTTTGTGGTGCTGGGGTGGAACTCAGGGGCATTCTACCTTTGAGCTACACTCCCAGCCCTATTTCATTATTTTATTTGGAAACAGGGTCTCACTAAATTGCTGAGGTTAGCCTCAAACCTGCAATCCTCCTGTCTCAGCCTCCCAAGTACTGGGATTACAATACTGTGTGACCTTTTCTGAGAGAAGGAGAATGACCCAAACTGAGAAGCATTTGGGAAGAGAAAGATATCAGCAGGGCGAGGTGTGGATTAAGGGGAACACAGGGAAGCAAGATTAAGAGACTGTTGCAGGAAGCCAGCTAGGAGATGATGGTGGCCTTAGATGAAGACAGGACCCTGGAGGAGGAGAGGAAAGGATGCAGTGAAGAGACCTTCAAGTGGTAACACCCAGTGAACTTGGCTCAGAGGCAGGCTCCTCTGAGCAAGGGAGGAATGCAGGACATACTCCCTGGGGCCAAGACCAAGGCAGCCACATTCCTAACCCTCACCACTCCAAGAACCAGTTCCTAACACTTAAGGCAGCAGGTACCACAGTGTGGCCCATCCCCAGGGCTGCCAGCATAAGCCAGCCCCACCCCCCAACAGCAGAAAATCTTCTCTTCAGGCTGCTGCCTGCTGGGAGCCTCACACTGAAGCCTTGTGTTTACACATTCAAGAGAATCGAATCTCACATAATCATATATGTGACAAAGGCCTCAGCCATAAGCAACATTAATGAAGACAAATGAATCAGCCAAATGCTGCAGCCGGCGCTGCAGCTCCCAGGGCCCTGCCTTGCATGCCGGGGCTGCTGGGCGGACAGGGTGAGGGAGCTCACTTCTGGCTGAAGCTCTTGCCTTGCTGATGGAGATGTATGAGCCTCCTCCCACCCAGGGGGTGCCTCAGCTGGGGCCCCGACAGCCCAACTAGGGGGTAGGCAGTCCCTGGGGGCTTTGAAGGAATTTGAAGAGGATTCTGTGAGCACACTTACACACTTTTATAAAAAGCTATCTTAAGGGAGATATGCATGCAAAAATTCGTTGGTTAGATAGAGGCCTGATTATGTTAAATAAACAAGCTCTCTACAGCCCAGTGGTTGCCCATCGGGACAGTAGCTATTGGAATTTTAATTCCAGCCCATGAGTAACTAGGCCCTAAAAGGCATCTTACTAAGTGGCTTGAATCGTAGGCATCCAAGATGGGATTGGCTCTCAGCTGAATATTCTTTTTCCCTTTAAGGACATTTGTATTATTCTTCTCATCTGTATCTCTCTCTCTTTTATTTATTTATTTTTAAATTTTTTGGTGGTACTGGCAATTGAACCCAGGGGCGTTCTACCTCCGAGCTACACTCCTAGCCCTTTTTATTTTTTGTTTTGAAACAGGTTCTCACTAGGTTGCTGAGAGTCTCGCTATGTCACTGGGGCTGTCTTCAAGTCTGTGATCCTTCTGTCTCCTTCTCCCAAGTGCTGAGATTACAGGCATGTGCCATCAGGCTTGGCTCCCCTCTGTATCTCTTTGTGACAGATTAGAAAATGTTCGGCAGTGCTGTGGTTTGGCCCTGCCTTGGGTGGCAAGGATGGACCCCTAGCAGGCAATCCTCGACAGGCTGTGTTCTGATGCTTAGAACCAGTTCAGACAGCCTCCAGAGGACATTAAAAAACTGCCCATGAGCAGGTAGATCTGCACGTTGGGAAAGCATTCAGACCTGGCAGCAGGAAGAACCCCAACACCATTTTGGCATTTGCTCCAGGTAATTCAAAACATTGCAGGAAGAATGACCTCTCTCTCCCCAGGGATGTCTCCATCAGGGCAGTCAGAAAAAAAAGCCCCTCATCAGAGTCTAAATTAAACATTCTCAGAAATTTCCCAACATGAATTAAACAAGTCAATATCATTAGGTCAATATGAAGGGGTTTGAAACGAATTGATCAGGGAAGAGATCAGATCAGCAGATGACAGTGAAACAATGGAATGAAAACTCAGCAAGTCAGTGAAAGGGCCGGGTTCAGACCATGAAAGAGCCCTGGGTCCCATCCCTGTGGAAGAAAGTTTAGTTGTTCAGTAAAAGAAAGTGAGCTGGGTGACAAATCCACGGTCACCTGCGATCTTCTTTAGGGAATTTTCTCTTAGTGACATCCAGATTGACTGTGCATTCCTGGAAGAAAGAGAAGGAAATGGAACTGATCAGAAGACATAAATATCTTTTAATAAGCCAGGCAGGCTGCAGGCAGGGTACATGTGAACAAGAGAAATAAACAATAGAAGTAACACACTTGGGAAAATGAGTTTCTAGCATCCACAGAGTGAGGATGAGTCAATACAATTGGGATGAAAATGGTGAGAGTGTCAGTCTTCCACGACTTAGCCAGCAGTCATGCCCTCCCAGTGGAGTCCAGGGAAAGGCACACACACTCACAAGGTTCATTTCCTCCTCTTCTAAGACAAAGGGTTGGACCAGATGAACTCTAAGGTTCCTTCTGGCCCACAGATGCTACTGGTCATTACTATTCCAGTTACCCCAAGAGGAGGCCAGGTCAGCCTTTGCCAAGAGCTGGCAATAACTATGTTGTAGGAGGATATGGAGTAGGGACTCATAATTCAGGAGTGGGTCTGGCCTCTCTCACCCATGTCATTTCATTTATCAGAATACTCTCCGAACCTAACCAAAGCATACATTACTTTGTGCTTGCATAAAACTATGCCTGCCACTTGATGGCTAAAAATGTACACATCCCTCAGATCTCCTGGAGTGGTGAAAAGCACTCAGCCTTTGGAGTAAGAAAGTACTGGGTTCAAATCCCTGCTATACCCCTAGGTGACTATGAATTTAGACCAGTCACTTCCATACATCAGAATATTAGGCAGTCATTAAGAAGAAAAAGAAAGTGGCTCTCATGGAACTCACATGGAAAGATGTTCAGAATCTATTATTTAAAAGTAAACAGCAGAAAATAGTAAAAGGCAGAAGTGACCCACATGTCTATTGATGGATAAATAAACAAAATGTGGCAAACACATACAATATACACTAGACCCTAAAAAGAAAGGAGATTCTGACATCCTACATGGATGGACCTATGCTAAAAGGAAAAAGACACTATGCTAAGTGGAAAAAAAAAAGTCACAAACAAGTACTATCTCAGTCCACACAAATGAGGCACCTGGAGTAATCAAACTCAGAGAGACAGACAGCAGAAAGGTGATTGTCCGGGAACTAGAGGGAGATCAGGGCAAAGAATTAGTGTCTAGTTAGTACAGAATTTCAGCTTGGGAAGATGAAAAGAGTTGTGGAGATGGATGGTGGCAACAGTGGCACAGCAGTGTAAATGTACTTTTTTTTTTTTGCAGTACTGGGGATGGAACTCAGGGGCATTCTAACTCTGAGCTACAGCTTCAGCCCTATTTTTTATTCTTTATTTTGAAACAGGGTCTCACTAAGTTGTGGAGGGCCTCACTAAGCAGCTGAGGCTGGCTTCGAACCCAGATCCTCCAGACTCAGCTTCCCAAATTCTGGGATTACAAGCGTGCGCCACCACACCCAGCTTGTAAATGTACTTAATGCCATTAACCACATGTTTAAAAATGATTACAATGGTAACTTTTGTCTTTTGTATATTTTCTGCCACATTTAAAAAGTAAATGGTAAGCTGGGAGGGGTGGCGCACATCTGTAATCCCAGTGCTTAGGAGGCTGAGACAGGAGTATTGCAGGTTCAAGAGCAGCCTCAGCAACTGAGTGAGATCCTGTTTCAAAATAAACAATAGAAAATAGGGCAGGGGGTGTAGTTTAGAGGTAGGATGCCACTGGATTCAATCCCCAGTACCACAGTAAATAAATAAATAAATAAATAAATAAATAAATAA
>PVLC010034351.1:0-16995 GCA_004027655.1 Graphiurus murinus
AAAAAGGGTTTAAATTAAAGCCAGGAATCTGAACATGGTGGTGCATGCCTGTAATCCCAGTACTTGGGATATTGAGACTGTATGATCATAGGTTCCAGGCCATCCTCAGCAATTTAGCAAGACCCTCAACAACTTACCAAGACCCTGTTTCAAAATAAAAAATAAAAATGACTGAGGTGTATAGCTCAGAGATAGAATGCCCCTGGGTTCAATCCCTAGTACCAAAAATAAAATAAAATGAACCTAGTTGTGGTGGTGCATGCCTGTAGTCCTAGCTACTTGGGAGACTGAGGCAAGATCATATGAGCTCAGGAGTTGAAGACTACCCTGAGAAATACAGTGAGATCTTTTCTCTCGTTTTCTTTGTCTCTCCGGTGCTGAGGATTGAATTCAAGGGCATTCTACCTCTGAGCTACACCTTTAGTCCTATTTATTTATTTATTTATTTATTTATTTTTGCTCATTTTTATTTTTAAGACAGGCTCTCACTAGGTGTCTGAGAGTCTCACCAAGTTGCTGAGGCTGGTCTCAATCCTTTGGTCCTCCTGTCTCAGCCTCCCAAGTATTAGGATTATAGGCATGTGCCATCCTGCTTGGCTGAGATCTTGTCTCTTAAAAAAGTTTTAAAATGAGTGAAAGTTAGTAAGACAATATTTTGTGCATTAAACCAAGAATTAGTATGTGTGGCAAAATGCAAATCATTCAGTATTACTGACCAATTAAATATAATATTTGCCTACCAGACTAGTAGAAATTTTACAGCTTTGATAATATTCAGTATTATTGAGACTATGGGGAAACAGGTACCACATGAGTATACTGTGGTATGTGTAGATGTATACTGATGCGGTAGCTATCATAATTCTAAAATGCACTTGCCATTTGAAGCCAGAAAATTCCACTTCTACCTATCTATCCTAGAAGAATACTGGGATATGAGTCAAAGGAACACACAGAGGGTATTTATTGTAGCACTGACTTTAATAGCGTGTGTGTGTGTGTGTGTGTGTGTGTGTGTGTGTGTGTGTGTATGGTACTAAGAATTGAATCCAGGGCCTCATATGTGCTAAGCAAATGCTCTACCACTGAGCTATAGCCCCAGTCCTTTTTGTTTGTTTTTGTTTGTGACAGGGTCTTGCTAAATTGCCCGGGCTGGCCTCAAGCTTGCAATCCTCTTGCCTCAGCCTCCTGAGTAGCTGGGATTACAAGCATGAGCCACCAAACCTGGCTTTAATAGCATAATATTGAAAACAGGATAAATATTCATCAAAAGGAGAACAGCTTATAAAGAAGTCTTTAACAATGTGTTAACCACTATGCAGCCACTGTGTGCTAAAAGGGAAAGGACTTATTTTTAGTAACAAGGAAAAGTTACAAAATACTTCTTATAACATAATTTTGTGTTTAAAACAATGTCCTGCAAAATATTCTACATATATCTACACAGTGTGTTTTCAAATGGGTAGATAGAAGAGAAAATGCCCTTAGTCCACCTACAAATGTTTGGACAGATTAATTAGCTTGCAGGAGGCGGCAAAAGAGGTCTCCTGCTTTCTCTCATTTCTTTTTTCCTTTAGATTAAAAAATGTATTCAGATATTATATAGTTAACATTAAAACAAACAATACAAATGTTTCACAGCTTAGTTTTTACTTCAGAACATTCTGTCAAGGCACCACGATTCCACCTTGACTTACTGTTTAAATGCGGTGCTGAGAACCTTGGTGCAGAAAGCATTATACATCTCTTGGATTCTTTTCTTAGTATCAGCACCAGGGACATAATCAGTGGTCAAAGAGTGTGTGCACTTTCTTGATTTTCTTAGATGGCTTTCTGGAAAAGTCGCCTGTGTCCACACCCTGACACCCCTGGCTGCCCTCTTCCTGACTTTGGTCACTTCCACTCTCCATCTCTCCTTTCCTATGCAGCATCGATAATTTCATTTTGCTTTAATTTATTTCTTTGATCACTATAGAAGAAAATAATTTCCTTATGTGTTCAAATTTTGTTTGCTTCTGATGCAAATTCTTTTTTCATCTTTTGCCCATAAGTCTGATAGAATAAAGATTTTTCTTATTCATTTGTATGAGCTCTTGACATTAAACATCCTATTATCATTTATTCTACCAATACTTCCTTAGCTTTGTCTTTAAATTTCTTCCTCAAATTTTTTTGCTTTATTTTTGGCTCATTCTTTTCTTTGCTATTTGTATTTATAAATTCTTACCCCTGTTTCCCCTGATGTTATATTAATGACTTCTGCTAGACCTATCTCTTATGATTTTCTTTTAATTCTTGCTTCTTTAAAATTTTTTTCCTTGCAGTAGGTGCTTCACTTCAACCATTGTGGGTTTTTTTTTTTTTACATGCTTATTTAATGTTTATCTTCCTTATGCTACAAGGATGTGCTGTTTCTGGGGAGAATTCTTAAAATTTAATTTTCACATTTGATTCTTACTTGGTTATTTACTGATTACATGTTTTCCTGCCTCTATTTTAGTTAATGACCCTTAGTTAATACTTGAATCATAATTTAAGTATTTCTATGTTTATATAATACAAATATCTCTAATAAGCAATGCTTACCAAAATACTCAGCCTGGCCCTTTTAGTACATTTAGTATTAATGTAAACATGAGCCTACTAATGGCTCCTCTGCTGGCACAGTCTGCAGTGGTGGAAATGGCCTGTGTCTGGGCTCTCCCGTCTTACAGCAGCACCAGCCACGTGCAGGTATGTGCACTTGAGATGACGGTGCTGTGAAGGGGAAACAAGTTTAAATTTTATTCAATTTTAATTAAGTTTGTTAGCCACATGGGGCTAGTGGCTACTGCATTGGAAAGTGCAGGCACAGACCTTCCAAGGGTCATTTTCTACTTTCTGGATCCATTTTTAGGTGAATCTGACTGAGCTAATTAAGGAAACACAAGCACCGCCTCTGATGCTTTGCTGCAGTTCCAAACTACAATAACTAAATCTTCCCTCATCTCCCTACCTAATTTTTAAAATCAAATGTATTTGAATTTTTAGCTTATATCTAACGATTCTTGTTTGTCAGACTACTTGCAGGTTTGAGGGTGGTTAAGATGTCAAATCCTCCCAATCTACCCCTTTACCTCCATTGCTAGTTTTGTCTGCGCCATTTTAGTTCCTATGTTTGTTATTCTACTCTCAAGCTATTCTGGGGGATGTAGTACCTGAATTAACCCAGCAACCTATTACAAGAGTCTTGAAAGCTACAAAATATAATGAGACATCAGCACATGCTGATACAAATGCCCCCAGGATTTCTAAAAGCTAGTTGTAAAATTCTTTTTGTTGTGGTTATGCCTGTCAGTATGAAAAAAAAAATGAGAGTGTGACAGAATTTTGTAAAGAGTATACAAATTCCTCAGTGCTCACCATATAGAATTTTCCATAATCAATGTAGATATAATAGCTGTTTTTCTGGCCTACACCATGCATGGATGAAAGAGGGCTTAAGGTGGGCATGGCAGCATCTTGATAATCTTCCATTTCTTTCACTATGAATGCAAAAGCAACTTGCATCTTTTTTCCTCTGGTCTCTGTAAAAGCTAAGGAGCAACTGCTTGTCCTACCACTTCCTGCATATAAACCCTCCATCCTCACACCGAGTGGCTCTGTCTGTGTCCCTAGTCATAGACCTTTCGGCCGGCCGACTGATATCCTGCTTTTTGCCACACACTGGGCAAAGCTGACTTCTAAGACCCTTGGCCTAAGCTGGAATTTCAAACAAAACCTTGTGTAAATACTGCTTTTCTTTACTCTTTCTAGGATGAAAGAAAATGTAAGAGTAGGAAAGAAAAGAATAATGAAGAGGAACAAGAAAGGAAGAATGAGCATGAAGAAAAATGTAGTAGTCTTGGATCTTTACTTTGTTATATATAATAATCCACAATAAACAAAAGGTTTTCTTCTACTTATCCTAAGTGGCTATTTTCCTTTATTCAATTATCAATAAAGAAAAGAAATAGATATGATATAAAAACAATGATTTTTTTCCCCCTAAATCTGTTCCAATAGGTTTTCAAAACAGAGTTCCATCCACCAAGCCACAATCATTTCTCCCATGTTGTCTCTTGAGGGGTGTGTGTGTGTGTGTGTGTGTATGTGTGTGTGTGTGTGTGTTTTGTTGCAGAACTGGGGCTCAGATCTGTAGCTGTCCACCACTAGGTACAGCTACAGCCCTAGAACTCTGTGTGTATGTGCTTTCTGATACTATAGCTGTATTATTCTACTATTAGGGATACATTTTCCTGTCTGCTTTGAGTATCTTTCTCCCATTCTCAATTCAGTTCAGTTTGTCATTCTCAGTAACCTCTATATTGTGGGCTAATCTCAGGCCTTAGCCTTAGCATAAGTAACGCCACATTGCAACCCTAGGTGACCCAGCTAGTCACGCATAACTGCTTGTTTGACTAATTTCTGCTTGACTCGAACCTGCAGGAACAGCCCATTAGGAACTCTCCATCCTTGTCACTACTGGGGTGTATATAATAGAAATATCCATCTTTGTCACACCCAGGATATGTGTGTGATAGAAGGGGTTAACATGGTTTGTTGAGCCTACGTACAATATTGTTTTGTGACTTCTGAATGTTATGCATCGCTGCCACCCCTGCTGTGCCACTCTGCTGTGAGAACCTAAACTTTTCACCCTGAGCTAAACGAGTTCAATGCCCAGTGTGGTCCTGGCTGGTGTGTGTGTTTTCACTTTCTGAGTGTTACTCTGTTTGGGCCTATGAAGGATTCAGAACCTACTTGTTTTAGGGGGCCTTGGGATCTTGTTGGAGAAATTCCCCAAATTTTGGCTATTTTTGGGTCTGAGTGGTCTTTCCTGGTGGTCCTACCTCATAAAAATATCCCTTTTATATGCCTTAGATATAGGCATTCCCTACCGAGGGTACTTATATTTCTAGAATCTAAAATCAAATGTTATTCCAAGTATCTGAAGTGCCATCGTTCAAAGTAGCATGTTTCTTAGGTCTGTAGATATTCCAGCCAAGACTGGCTTCATAACTTGTGAGGCCCATTATAAAATTAATATGAAGGCCTCCTTGTTTAACATTATTATGAATTTCAGGGATAGGGGTACAGTTCACTGGTAGAGCATGTGGTTATCAAGCATGAGGCCTAGAGCTCAACAACAGCCATCCCCCACCCCAATTACCATGAGTTTGAAGACAGAGACAGTAGAGAATTAAACCAACTGTGAGCTGTTCTAAACAGGAAGTCCTTGATGATTGTACAGGCCACATGCTACTGACCCAGTTTCTAGCTTTATCATAACACATTGGGAATGGTGGATACCACAACCTTGAGCCCAATCTGTGCATCTTAGGGTTATTTTGTGTGTGTGTGTGTGTGTGTGTGTGTGTGTGTGTGTGTGTGTGTGTGTTTTCACTTTCTGAGTGTTACTCTGCTTGGGCCTATGAAGAATTCAGAACCTACTTGTTTTAGGGGGCCTTGGGATCTTGTTGGAGAAATTCCCCACATTTTGAGCAGGTGCCACATGTGGTTAAGTGTGCATGGTAGGTGGGTCTTTCTGGCAGTGGTATGGAAGACAGACCAGGAGGAATGAGTGGCCACAGAGTCAAAGGGTTTGCCTTGGCCCAGGTGAGGATGAGGAGAGTCAGAACTGAAGCTGCAGCAGAGGGTGAAGGGTAGTGAGCCTGGGTTTGAGGAGTGCATGCATAGCAGAGAACAGTGAAACCTGGTGACCAACAGGATGTGGGCAGAATGAGAAAGGGAAAGAATGCTTGTCGGATGAGGTCCTGCTGGAGCTGAGTGCATGAAGATCTATTAGACAATGAGGTGGCAGGAAGGCCATACCAGAAATAGATCATTAAAATAACAGTTCATAGCTGAGCATGGTGGCACATCCTGTAATCCCAGTACTTGGGAGACTGATACAGGAAGATCACAGGTTTGAGGATAGCCTCAGCAATATAGCAAGACTCTTACCAACTTAGCAGTACCCTATTAAAATAGGACTGAAGGGTATAGCTCAGAGATAGAATGCTCCTGGGTTCATTCGTCAGCAACACATACATACATACACACACACACACACACACAAATTCATGTTGACATTTTCAGTCCAAAGACTAGTCTTACTTCATTTTATTATATATATTATATTGCAGTACTGGGGATTAAACCCAGGGGAATTCTACCTCTGAGCTATACCTCCATCCCAATTTTATTTTTTATTTTGAAACAGGGTATTGCTAAGTTGCTAAAAGCCTCATTAAATTGCTGAGACTGGTCTCAAATCTGCAATCCTCCTGTCTCGGCCTCCCAAGTACTGAGATTACAAACATGCGCCACCACACCTGGCTGCTAGTCTTACTTCTGAGCATGAGTCTTGTTGTGCAGAACTGAGGCTCAGCTGGTGTAACAGAAGGACTCAGCAGGGGCAGCACCACAGACATCAATATGTAAAACTGGAGAGTCATCAGTCTAAGAGAGGGGAATCTAGCACATGTTAAGTGGTCTATGGAGAGACTCCTGTTGTTACATTTTCTGCTCTTCCTGATCCAGAAACCATGATTATAGCAGCACAGAGAAATGTGAATACTGCAGTTGAAAACATTTGACAATTTCCCTTATGAATGAACCCAACATGTCTAAAGACATCCCAGTGTGCAACCAGGCCAGTAACACTGGCCCCTTTCTGCATGCCTGGGTCGTACAGTCTTAGCTGCATTCACAGTGAACTCTTGCCAGAACATTCCAGAGTGACTGTCAGAGAATTCTTTCCAACGTGCCTCCGCCCTTCCCCTAGGACTGCAGAAGGTGAGCATGAGTCCTGAGGCCCAAATATTCTGTCTCAGTGGCCTTTAGTTCTCACACGTTTCTGCTGGAATGCATGATGTTATTACCTCCAAAAATTATTTTCCAACAGAGGCAGTCGTCTTTTACTTGGATTTTGCAGCCTCTCTCACTTTACAAAGGCACCCACTCAAAATGTTGTTTAAAGGGGACACATCGGTCTGATACAATCTCAGTTGATGCTAGTTTGAAATATTTATAGAGGCCACTTGATGCAATCAGTAAGATCAAAAGGCAAAGATATTTAACATACATTTGGCCATTTTTCCAGGGATCATCAGCACTGTTACTGGAAACAAGACTTCTACATATTACTTTCAAAACAAGATTGCATGTGATTCTGGTGTGGCGATCACAAGCAGTGAGTGGTTTCTTGTGGGTGGGATAAAGAGGCAACATACACAGATCCAATAAGTGCTGCAAGTGAAAGTGAAGTGAAAATCTTCACCTGAAAGTGAAGATAATGTGGACTAGAGAATGAGTGGAAGACTGGAAAAGTGATTCTAATCATGGGAAAGGCCTATGTGAGAAGTGTGAGTAAAATCCATTCAGGGAAGCTGGGCATGGTGGTGCACACCTGTAATCCTAGTACTTGGGAGGCTGAGATGGGAGGATTGCAGGCTTAAGGCCAGTCTCAACGGCTTAGTGAGACTCTTAGTAACCTAGTGAAACCTTATTTCAAAACAAAAAACTCAAAAAAGGGATAGAGGTGTAACTCAGAAGAAGGACCTTGGGTTCAATCCCCAGTACAAAAACAAAACAAAACAAACAAAAATACATTCAGAGAATGTGAGAACCAGGGAAAAGCAAACTTAAATGGTTATTTTACAAAATGCTTACCTTGAAATATTTGTCTGTAGCTTATTTAATGAATAATTGAAATTACTTAGTTACATTGTATTACTACGTACATCATCAGGCAATAAAGTCCAGGCAATAAAGTCCAGTTTGGACTACCTGTTGTGTAGTCAACTTGTATATTTAATATCTTACTCTACACTGTTTATTTAATAGGCATTTCAAACTTAACCTGACCAAAATAAAATTCTTGGTTTTCTTCTCAAACTTGCTCCTTCCCCAGTTTTACTCTTGTGTGTGTGTGTGTGTGTGTGTGTGTGTGTGTGAGAGAGAGAGAGAGAGAGAGAGAGAGAGAGAGACTGGGGATGGAACCTAGGGGCATCCCCAATCACACATCTCTAAGATACTTCTAAGTTGCACCCTCAGCCCTATTTTTTATTCTTTATTTTGAAACAGGGACTTGCTAAGTTCCAGAGGGCCTCACTAAGTAACTGAGGCTGGCAGTGAACCAGCGATCCTCGTGTTTCAACCTCCCAAGTATTTAGTCACAAAGCATGCACCACCATGCCTGGCTTTTATTCATCTTTATATAGAGCAACACAATCTATTCAGTAGCCCGAGACAGAAACTCGAAAATCATTCCTGATCCTTCTGTTTCTCCCATATCCCAGATTTATCTTCAAAATATACCCTAAGACCAACCAATACCACCGCCTTCCCCACTACCATATTCATCCAGTACTTACCATCTCTGACCTGGACTATCACGCAGTCTCCTAACTAGTCTTACTGCTTTTGCTTTTGCTTTTCTCTCCCGCAGGCAAATATCTACAGCATATTGTACAATACATAAAAGTATGTCCTTACCTTATCTAAGAACCTCCAATAGTTTCCCATCACACTCACAGGAAATAGAAACATCCTTCCAGCCTAGAGGACCCTGCACAATGAAGCCCCCTCACCTCTCACTAATCTGCTTTCCTCTCCCTCCCCTCTGCCCACACTGAGAATGGATACTGCCTTCTCAGTCTTCCCTGACCACACCAAATGCATGCACACGCCAGACCGCCACACTCCCAGTTCCCTCAGCCACAATGCTGGTCCTCTAGATCTTTCCATGACCTGCAAGCTCTGGAGCTTCACTCAGACAGCTGCTCAAATATCAGGTCCTTAAAGAGGACTTTCCTCACCACCTTGCTAAAATTGTGCTCTAAAACTGATGCTTTTTTCCTTTAGAGCATTTATTACCAAGATTCCATGCTGTTCAGATATTGTCTGTCTTGTTTATCCCTCTGTTCCTAGAATAGTGCACCTTTTTAGGTGCTCAAGTATTTCTTTCCAGAAGTTAAAATAATACTTGGCTCTCCATCTGTGTTCCCATAAGAATGATTAGCCATTCTGATGGTCTAATGATCTTGCTTTTTAAGCTTTTTGTTGGAAGATTTTGCAATTCTCAAACTTCACCATACAACAGAATCACCTGGAGAGTTGTTAAAACACAGATTAAAGACACACAACCTCAGAGTTTCTGAATCAGAAGATGTGGGGTGGGACTGGAAAATCTGCACCTTAACAAGTTGCAAGGTGATGTGGTGCTGTTGGTCCAGGTACCCACTGTAGAACAGAACATCTCCTCCAGCAGTGCCACGTCTTCACATCTTTCTCTTCCCCGTCTCTTTATCCCTTTTCCAATTGTCAGTAACACCACAGAAAGCCAGCAGGATTTGTGCTTCTGATTGGCCCCCACTTCCCCACTCCCAGGATTATGTGCTCTAGTTACCAGACTGAAAAAAAAAAAAAAAAAGAAACTAAGAGAAAGTCTTTGGGAGAAAAATGCTTGGGGAACATTGTGCACTTTAATTATGTCAAAATTATAAAGGAAGTGATTTTCACCCTTATCTTCTGTGAAGCTTTCAGCCAGAGCTTTCTGCACCTTGTAGAATATGTTTGGGCCACCAGCACTGAAAAGCTGGAGTTCATCACAAGCAGGGCTCTGCCTCGCAACTGCAAGCCAGGCCATGGGCTGATGTTAAACACCTGCCCCAAGACATTCAGAAGGAGTAGGAGTGAGATCCAGTTCTTCAGCTGTAGAAAGGAGATTTCTTATTTATTCCAATGAATCCTGACTGAGTGATGGGGAGAAATTTCTAAAAGGTTTCTCATTTTGAAGGGTGTGTGTGTGTGTGTGTGTGTGTGTGTGTGTGTGTGTATTAGACTTCCACTTAGCTGAATCTGCCTGCTTTGGGGCTTCCATGTTTCTTCTCTGCCCCCAATTTTTCATATATATTTAAAATTGAGGATAATTCTGCTCCCTGTTGGCTCACTCCCCACAATAAAATCACCGAAATCCTCTCTGAAAAAGCAATTATCTTGGGGGAATGACCCACTCAACACTTATTGTCCATCAGAATTTATTTGTAATGGGCTGGGCAAACTCTTTGCAAGTCTTTGAATTCATAAGAAAGAAGTTTCATGAAAAATTGGGGGTGGAGGGTTAGAATCAGAGAAAAGTATGGAGTAAAAATTATGTCAGACAATAGACCCTTGTGATGAACTGTCCTGTATGTCGACTGTGGTAATGAGCACACAAACATACGTGTGCAATAGAATTGCATAAATTAAACACACACACACACACACACACACACACACACACACACACACACTACATGTAAAACTGATGAAATCTGGATAAGGTAGATTGTATAGCTGTGCAATGTGTTACCACTGGAGGAAAATAGCTACACAGGATCTCTTTCTGCCATTATATATATATATATATACAATTGCATGTAAATCTACAAGGACCTCAAATTATAAGTTCCAAAAAGAAGTGCATCAGAGAGGGTGGGTCTGGTTGATGTCAGGATGCAGAATCCTGGGTGGTAGTGGAAGGACCTCAGGATCCCAGATAAGAAAAGAGGACCTATCTCCTAACGGGAAAAAAAGCCTCTCCTTCCTCTGAAGGCAGCAGAAGACAAGATGGGGCAGGTTCCTAAGGAGAATGTCATTTTCTGTCCTTAAATTATACCATAAAAAGAATATAGTCTTCACCAAGTCATAATTTCTAGAAGGATCATCCATCAGATGCTGAAAGCAATTATAATAATAGCTGACATTTATTAAGTGCTGCCATGTGCCAGTTTCTCTACATGAATTGTCTCAGCCAGTCTTTGCTATAGTCCTACAGATAGGTGTTGTTATTATATCCACTTTACAGATGAAGAAACCAAGGCACAGAGAGATTAGGAAACGTAACTGATATTTTCCCGACAAGCTCAGCAGCAAGAGCAGCATGGGCATCAAGAGAGTGCTCACCACCTGCAAGGCATGCCCTCCTAATGGCTTCCTCTTCAAGAGGAAGAATGTGGCCTAGCACCATACTATTATTTCCAGAAAATTCTTTACCATATTTTGGCATCAAATAACCACATTTGTTCGTTGTGTGCTTACTAAGCGTCAGGCATTTTGCATAAATTATCACATTACATCTTCACAGCAAGTCTGGATGTATTAGCTCCACTTTATTGATGAGAAAACAAGAGATTCAGAGAATCTGTCTTGTTTAACATCAGCATGTGCAGAACTAGTGAAGGGTGAAACCCGGGGAGGGGAGGGGCAGACTCCAGAGCCACCCCTCAGGCTTTGATCTTTGTTGCCTCCAACTCAGAAACCACCACCTCAGAGTGATGTGATTTTCCCCAAGGCTGGCTGCTGCTGGTCTCCTGGGACCAGACGTGAATCTCTTTTAGTTTGCCTGGTGTGTGACAGATAGGGATCTTGCACATTCATTTTGCAAAGTGCATCCTACAAACTTTCCTTGCTGTGCTAATCTATTAGCTACTCAATGCTTGTACAAGTTCTTTTACTGATATAGTTCAGTCCACAGCAGCAGCAGCACCAGGGCTCACAACCCAGTGTTTAATATGCCTTCTTAGATGGGCATGGTGGAGCACATCTACTCTCCCGTACTTGGGTGACTGAGACAGGAGGATCACAGGTTCCAGGCCAATCTCAGGAACACAGAGAGATCTTGTTTCAGAATTAAAAAGGGCTGGGGGTATAGCTTAGAGGTAGAATGCCCTGGGTTTAACAACCCCCCCCCCCCCAAAAAAAAAGCAAAGCTTTCTTTAATGATGCTGGTGATGGCATTTTGCTCCGAAGATTTGCAGGAAGCGATCAATACCTCTAACTACAGTTTCTCTCACCTTTGTGTCACTTTGAAGAGATACACCTGGCAGGGGATTGAGGACCAAGGTCACCTGTGCATTCCCCTGAGAGCAAGGGACCCATTCTCTTTTATTGAATCGCCCTGTAATTACAAAGTCCGCGCGATTGGAGTCCTAAGGAACTTGCCAGGGGATTCTTACGCGCTGGTGGAGCGAAGCAAATAAATTCAGACGTGTAGGCGGCGGGCTGGCGTCGTGCTGCGGCTTCGCGCGGCGCCGGCCTCCTGAGCTCTTCCTCCTCTGCCGGGGCGCCCACTCCGAGCCGACTCCACGTCCTGGTTTTGCGGGTCGCCTCCTCGCTGGCTGCAGCAGGCTGCCTGTAAACAAGCGGGGCTCGCAGGCAGAGGCGGCTGCTATTGGAGGAGCGATCCTGGCCTCCGCTTAGCTTTGGAGCTGTCAATTACTTGTACAGTGCGAGCTAGATTTTGGCGCCACAGCTGGGAGTGAGGCTTTTGTTCCATAACAAAAACAAGCGCCTGAATGGCGAGGCTGCCAGCGCCCAGCCCGGCCCAGGCAGGCTTGGAGGAGCCCGCGTCGTGCATGTGTTTGTGACCTGTCATTAGAGACAGCTCCCTCTGCTTCTAAATGATCACATGGAGACAATGTGGCAAATTATGTTTGTACCAGCAACCACCCTGCTCCTGTGGCCGAGGTGAATATTAGGCAGCAGGGGCCAATAATGGGCCTCTTAGCTCAGGTGGAAAATCACATTGTTCGGCCCAACTGAGTCGTTTGCACGACTTTTTGTCTCCCCTGTCAAAGAACTGTTCTCCCTCGGTGACTGAAAGGCTGTCTTTCTGGCTGAAACAAGTAAAATGATGGATTCATTTATCCCAGGAGGAAAAGTTCGGCGTTACATGCCACAACGCAGGTCACCCGACTTTGTGGTCCTTGGTTAGAAATATGTAGAGACAACTTTGGCTATATTATTCATTTAGTTTTGCATGTTTTGATGATAAAATGCATGCAGATCCAAGTTGCTGCCTACTTTGAGAAAAATTATATGTGAAAATCAGAAAGCAAAAGCCAGAAAGATTAGGGGTGGATATTTTTCATTACAGAAATGACTTTTCAAGTTTCAAAGCATTCAGGAGGCTTGAAATCCACCCCTTTCACAAAAAGAAAAAGAGAAAGAAAAAGAAGAAAACCCACCCCAAATGGCAGAGCTGATATCGAAAGTGCTACAACTAAAATTTTATTCCTTCAGAGTTGGTCTTGTTAGAATGAAAACACTCTTGAAGAAATAATGAGATTAAAAGATAATCATTTATCCAGGTACAGTGTCACATGTCTGTAATCCCAGCTACTTAGGAGGCTGGGAAAGGAGGATTGCAAATTGGAGGCCAGCCTTGGCAATTTAGCAAGACCCTGTCTCAAAATATAAAATTAAGCAGGGGGTGGTGTACTTGGGAGTCTGAGACAGGAGGATCACAGGTTCAAGGCCAACTTCTGCAATTTAGTGAGACCCTGTTTAAAAATTAAAAGTAAAATAGGGCTGGGGATGTAGCTCAGATGTAAAACGTCCCTGAGTTCAATCCCCAATATGAGAAATGGAGAGAGAAAGAGAGGGAGAGAGAGAATACTTTGCACCTTAGTGTGAATGAGTTTCTTTCTTGAGAGCAGGCTTTAAGAAGGGAAGTGACTAGTTACAACTAAGTTTCTGAAGGGCGACAGAGGAACAATATGGGTGACAATTGAAGACAGAAAAAAGAGTCTGAGTGTCTCAGAAAACAGATGCTTTTTGCTTTACAGTTCTGGGGAAAGTGTTGCTTTTAAAAGAAAGGTATTTGGTTGTTGTTTATTCATTTGTTTTGTTTTATGCTTGCAATAGAACAGCCTGCAGTGATGAAAATGTTCTATATCTGCGCTAGGTAGTATCGTACCCATGTGTTTATTGAGCATTTGGAATGTGGCTAGTGTGACTAAAGAAATTTAATTTAAAATTTTATTCAATTTTAATAGCATGTTGGACCATGCAGCTTTAGAGCATTTAACAAGTTGAATCAGCTCACAGATCTTCAAGAATAGAGAATGGCAAGAAGTTTGTAGGGTGGGCACCCTCTTACATGTCGTGCGTTTCTTCTCACACTCTTGCTCCTGTTTGGGAGGCCTCTCTTTGAGCAAAGGCCAGACCTTGCAACTTGCTTCTAGCATTTAAACATGGCCAAACAGATGGAAGTCACTCCTAAGTCGAGGTTACATACAAAGGGACTCTAGCTCTGTCCGGAGCATCCTTGTGGGCTCTTCCTTTGTTCCTGTTGAGAGAAGTCGGCTGCCATGCCGTCTGCTGCTCCGTGGAGAGAACCTGCTGGCCAGGAAACAGTGTCTTCTGCTCATTGCAGCCAGCAAGGATCCGAGGACCTCAGAGTGATGTTGCCCACAGCCCCAGAGTGAGCAGAGGCTGAATTCTCCACCAGTGTAGCCTTGAGATGCGCTTAGCCCAGCTGACATCCGATCACAGGGCTTTGCTTGCTGGCTGGCCGAGGTTATGTCAGCCTTGCCAGAATTCCAGATCCACAGAAAGTGTGGGCTAATAAAATGGGTTATTTGGAAGCACTGAGTTTTGAGGGTAATTTGTTACACAGCAATGGATCTGAATATGGTTAAGCTCATTCAAAATTCATTTGTACTGGTTTGAGTATGCTGTGGTTTGGACACGGTTTGAGTATGTTCTCAAGGATTCATGTGTTGGAGCCTTGGGTCCTAGGGTTTGGGAGGTGATGGGACATTTAAGAGGTGAGGCCTGGGGGAGCTTCTTAAGCCACTGGGGGTGCTCCCTGGGAAAGGCTTGAGGGATGCAGCCTCCCTGGCTTCCTGTGTTTCAGGATGTGATACTTCTCCCATGTGCATTTCCATCCTTTGTGACGGGGCCCTCACCAAAACCAGTGCTATGCCACTGGGACTTTTAGTCTCCAAAATTGTGAGCTAAATAAATCTCTTTTAAAAATGAAGTTAAGCTGAGCATGGTGGTGCACAGCTATAATCCCAGTACTTGTGAGTCTGAGACAGGAAGATTGTAGGTTTGAGACTAGCTTCAGCAACTTAGTGCGACTCTCAGCAAAACAAAACAAAACAAAAAAACAAAAAGAGCTTGGGGTATAGCTCAGAGGTAAAACACCTGTGGGTTCAATTCCCAGTGCAAATAAATAAATAAATAAATAAATAAATAAATAAACAAACAAACAAATAAGCAAGTTAGCCTGCCTCGGCTGTTTTGTGATAGTGATGGAAACCACTTCAGAACATCCCTAGATCCAGAGAAACCTCCAGACATCAGTATCCAAATGCAGTAAGTGTTCCCTTGGTTTAGCAGTCCAACACAGGTATTTTGAGGGTGATGCAGACTCTCAGCCCTGTTTCTGTTTTGGCTCTGACATCTTTAACTTACGGCTGCTCATGTTGCCTTCAAAGTTATTTCCATTCCAGCTAGCTGGGTAGAGAAAAGGACTGAGCAGATCCCATGGCAGGTGGACCTGGAGATGATGCACATACTTTCCGCTCACATTCTATTGGCCTCCATGAAATAGTCACCCCTAACTGTAAACCAGGCTGGAACACGGAATCTGTGTGCCCAGGATCAGCTGCCAGGTTTTGCAACAACACAATATCCTTTTGGTGGTTTCTTGACAAAAAGATGCCTTTTCAGGTGCCAATCCCATAATCATGCAGACAAGAATTTCTTCAGAAATTACAGTGATATAGATGGAATGGAAAAGTGACTGACTGTTCCCCAGATCAGGATGTGAATTCACCAAAGTTAACAGAATGTTCTATTCCTTTAAGTTTCCAGGACTCGAACAGAAGTAAACCAAAGCAAACTGGGTGTGGTGATGCACGCTTGTAATCCTGGTACTTGGGAGGCTGAGACAGGAGAATCTGGGTTCACAACCAGCCTCAGTTACTTAGGCCCTCCGCAACTTGGTGAGACCCTGTTTCCAAATAAAGAATTAAAAAAATAGGCCTGGGGATGTAGCTTGGAGGTAGAATGCCCCTGGGTTCAAACCCCAGTACCGCAAAATAAATAAATAAATAAATAAATAAAAGAATAAAGTAAACCAAAGCAAAAGAGTTCAAAGAAAGGTATGGAATGGTGCTGGAAATGACAGTGGAAAAATCAAGAAAAAGTGTCTGCACAGATTCAAAAGTGGACTTCAGAGATAGAGTAGGACTGGGGGAATCCCACGGGCTGAGGCCTCCCTGAGATAGGATTACCAAGGAGTCTGTCGAATCGACTGCTTTTGAGGCCGACTCTGATGTTCTAGCTGCTCTCCGACATGTCACTGATGTCACCACTGTCAGTCTTAGGGACTATAGTAAAAAGAAAGAAAAGAAAAAAAGTTGGGTTGTTTTAAATCGAGGAGCTCCTGCGTCACATGCTTCATAAATGTCACTCTTCCTTTCCTCTCCCTGAGCACCTTCCACCTGCCTCCCTTCAGCTTGACCTGTGAGCTCGTTCCCACCATTGAGATGATGTGTTTGTCAACTTTCGACCACTGTGACAACATATATGAGCAAAATTATCTTAAATGAGTACAGATTTATCTGGGGCCTGGGTTTCAGAGGTTTCACCTCATGACCCCATTGGACTCACGTGAGCAGAGCATCATGGTGGAGAGGGCATGGCAGAGCGAAGCTGCTCACCTGTCTGCTCACCCCATTGCAGCTAGAGGAAGGGAGGGAGAGAGGGAGGGAGGGGAGGGAGAGAGGCAGGGAGAGAAGCGCCAGGGCTGGGGACATACATACCCTTTAAAAGCATGTCTCCAGGAACCCACTTCTAACTACCTCTTAAAGTTTCCACCACCACCCAAAAGCATCACCAGCTGGGGACCAAGTTCTCCAACATGTGAGTCATGGAGGGACAGTCCAGATTCAAACTATAACAGATGGGGACGGTTAATTTACCTGACAACATTGTGTAAACACACACACACACACACACACACACACACACACACACACACACACACACACTTGCAATGCTAGGGATTAGACCTAGGGCTGCGCGCATGCCAGGCAAGGTCTCTACTACTCAGCTACAGCCTCAGCTCAACGTTACTTTAAAAACAAAACAAAAAAACAACTTTGGGCCCCTGAAGTAAACCACTGAAAGAAA
>PVLC010034352.1:0-11546 GCA_004027655.1 Graphiurus murinus
TTTTTTTTTTTTTTGCGGTACTGAGGATTGAACTCAGGGGCATTCTACCTCCGAGCTATACCCCCAGCCCTATTTTTTATTCTTTATTTTGAAACCGAGTCTCACTAAGTTGCGGAGTGCCTCACTAGGTAGCTGAGGCTGGCCTCGAACCCAGATCCTCCGGTCTCAGCCTCCCGAATGCTGGGATTACAAGCGTGCGTCACCACGCCCGGCTTCTGATAGAAGTTTTTAAGAGCTGGCTCTTGACTTTAGCATACATACTAGAGGTTGTAGAGAGAAAAGAGGGAAAGCAGACACCATAGGAGGCTGTTGCAAAAGGTGAGATGGGTTTGGAGTTAGGAAGATGGGAAGATCGAAAGATAGCAATGAATTTGCAATAAAGTCAGGAATGCTGATATATTTGGTAGAGGAGTGAGGAAGTAAGAGAATTCAGTAGTGACTTCTAGGTATTTGGTTTGTGCACACACCTGCTGAATACCCCAGATTTTATTGGCTAAATTGATGAAACTAAGAACCTCATTCATATAATAAAGAGCAAAATTATAGCCAGGTGTGGTGGCTCGTAATTCTAGTATTTGGGAGGCTGAGATAGGAAGATTACAGGTTCAAGGATGGCCTCAGCAAGTAGAAGTGAGACTCTCAGCAACCTAGTAAGACCCTGTTTCATACACAAAAGGTATTCTGAACCCATGGATTCAGTCCTCAGAAACTCCCCGCCGCCCCTAACACATAAAGCTAAATTTGTCTCATTTGGTATTATCTAACATGTTGCTCTTCAAGGCCACCAGTCGTGGTGCTAGGAATTGCACCCAGGGACTCCTACATGCGAGGCAAGTGCCGTACCTCTTCCCCAGCTCTTACTGAATTTTATTTTGTGATAGTGTCTTGCTAAGTTGTTCCAGCTGGTCTTGAACTTGGGATCCTCCTGCTTTAGCCTCCCTAGTAGCTTGGATCACAGGTGGGTGCCTCCGAGCCTCGCTCCCTCGGGGCATCTGGCAATGTTCTGACACGTGTGTGTCACATTTTGGGGGTGGGAGAGATGGGTGCTGGTCAGTATCTTACATGGGGTATAGAGCAGCCCCCGACACAAGAATCATCTGGTAGGAAATGTCAGTAGTGCCACGATTGAGAAACTGATCTAACAGATGAAGGTTCGATTTAATGGGAGATCTGGATTCTAGTGAAGTGGAAAATATATCAGGGACAAAAAATTTAACCAAACACCAGCTTTTTATCTTCCTTTGGCTCTGTTTACTCCTCAGAAGTAATCCAGCTGGTGAAACCAATATTCTCCTTTGGCATATTTTGTAACCTCTCTAGTGGAATGGTTAGTCTCTCTGGATTGTATTCATTGATTTTTCTGGGCCTCAGTGGAATAGTACTAGGAAAACCAAAGGAACTACAGATCCATTATTTAGAACTTGTAATAAATAAATGATCCACACCAACAAATCTCCTGAAGCCAGAGGCAACACCCTTAGCAAACAACTCAAAAGGTTGGAAGAATAAAATTTCTAGCAATTAGGGTTCTTGGTGGAGGAAGAGGATGGTATTTTCCAATCTGTGGAATCTCTAGGGTGGCAGACAACTTGTTTTGTCAGAATGTTTACTAGTCAAGGGGGGAAAAGGTGAAACACTAAAAGGCTTTTTTCCCTTCTTGCATTTCTTGAAAAACCCCATAGAAACTTCTCCTTTTTTTTGTCACCACCCCACTTGAATCATGTTCTGTGACTGTCCCCTTTCCAAGAGAGATCAACAAACTGATGCGATACTGGGGATTGAACTCGGGCATTCTACCTCCAAGCTATACCCCCAGCCCTATTTTTTATTCCTTATTTTGAAACTGAGGCTCACTAAGTTGCGGAGTACCTCACTAGATAGCTGAGGCTGGCCGAGAACCCAGATCCTCTGGTCTCAGCCTCCCAGATGCTGGGATTACAAGCCTGTGCCACACGCCCGGCTTGAGAAGCTTCACCTGTTTTGCCTATACACTGAAGGACCTTTGACTGGGACAGTAGGAGAGCTCAGGAGTTTTTCATGTCAAAAGTTTCCCTCTTGCCTGACATGGTGGTACATGCTTGCAATCCCAGTACTTGGGAGGCTGAGACAGGTGGATCACAGGTTTGAGGACAGCCTCAGTAAGTAGTGGGACTCTCATCAACCTAGCAAGATCCTGTTTCAAAATACAAATAAAATAGGGCTGGGGGTGTAGCTCAGAGGTCGGATGCCCCGGGTTCAACCCCCTCCATCCCCCCCCCCAAAAAAAGTCTCCCATTGTGAAGTCCCCATGCTGACTGGGCAGTCTCATAGGAGGCCCAGTGACCCAAGAGTGATAAGATGCTAACAAAGTGTCTACATGGGCAAGGGCCTTCTGGACTCAGCAGCCTTGGAGCCGGGCGTAGTGGTGTGTGCTTGCAATCCCAGTATTTGGGAGGCAGAGATGGGAAGATTGCAGGTTCCAGGCCAGCCTCAGCAACTTAGCAAGACTCTGTTTCAGAGGTGTAGTGCAGAGGTAGAATGTCCCTGGGTTCAACCCCCAGTACCAAATAAAATAAAGAAGTAGCCTTAGCCGGGCGTGGTGGCGCACGCTTGCAATCCCAGCATTCAGGAGGCTGAGACTGGAGGATCCGGGTTCGAGGCCAGCCTCAGCTACCTAGTGAGGCACTCCGCAACTTAGTGTGAGCCTGTTTCAAAATAAAGAATAAAAAATAGGGCTGGGAAGCCGGGCGTGGTGGCGCATGCTTGTAATCCCAGCATTTGGGAGGCTGAGACCAGAGGATCCAGGTTCATGGCCAGCCTCAGCTACCTAGTGAGGCACTCCGCAACTCAGTGAGACCTGGTTTCAAAATAAAGAATAAAAAATAGGGTTGGGGGTATAGCTCGGAGGTAGAATGCCCCTAAGTTCAATTCCCAGTACCGCCAAAAAAAAAAAAAAGGGCTGGGGATATAGCTCAGAGGTAGAACACCCCTGAGTTCAATCCCTAGTACTGCAAAAAAAGAAAAAAAGTATCCTTGGGCCCTCTCTGAAATGGGAGCCCAAGAATTTTCCGTCCTTCCCTTCAGCCACACCATTGGTCATCTTCCTGAGCCCGTTCCTTTAAGAAGACCCATCACATTGCTTGGCCGCTTCACTTGTTTACAGTCCCAGAATAGTGCTGCTCCAAATAGTGGGACTGGGACGTGGCCTTTTTTTTTTTTTTTTTTTTCCTAAGTTGGCTAAAAGAGACATTATTCTAGTGGGATTCATCAGAGGGTGTTTTCTTACTGTATGGGAGTTCTCGACCACAAATTGGCTGCGTGGTCTGCCACGTTTCTGTGTTGCATCTGTCTTAGTCCCAGCTGCTGTTGACCTCGTTGGTCCTGTCCTCTGGTTTCTGGTCCTGGGTAGCTTCTTGGAGCTTAATTCTTTCCAGGTCCTCTGTTTCAGCAAGGCTGGCTGAAACCCCACAAGACTTCATCCCATGCAATACATTTTGAGCCAAATGGATCATAATCTTCTAAATTGTTGAATTTTCCCATTTTTCTTTTCAAATGGCCAGACTATTACAATGAAGGGCAAATTTTGATACTGTGGCTGGTTACCTCTTTGGCCAGTTCTACTAAGAACATGAATATATTTACCATTGATTTCTTAGATACCACTTAAAAAATGTAACAAAAACCTGTACATTTGCCTAGGAGCTATCTGACAAAATATTAAACAATAATTGGATGAGTAGCAGAGCCTCCCTCCCCCACCATTGCCTTGCACTCACAGAAACCCAAGTAAAAGCCCCTTTTGTTCAGTGATGGTGGAAGAGGGGAAGGCATTAAATGGGATTACTGGGAAACACAGGGTTGAGGATGAATCAGACATACAGAAAGATGAAAGTGCCCCTATTATGTGCCTTCAGTTTCTGCTCAGCATCTTGTGAGCCTTGGGCTAATTCAGTTAACAGACTCCTGGCATTTAACCTGGGAGACTATTTTGTTTAGTACAGGGCTGTTTAAAACCTGACCTATATAAGCCATCAAAACCACCGTGAGTCAGCCTTTTAGGGAACCCATCTTTAACTATTTTAAGTTATCTCCAGTCTGTGTGCTTCTCTTTTTTTCTTGTCTGTCAATTCCTTGAAGTGATTGTTTATTTTATTTTATTTTTTGTTCTTTGGGTTTATTTATTTATTTATTTATTTTATTGTTACTAGGGATTGAACCCAGGGACATTCTACCTCTGAGCTACACTCCCAGACCTATTTTTTATTCTTTATTTTGAAATAGGGTCTCACTAAGTAGTTGCAGAGGGCCTCACTAGGCAGCTGAGGCTGGCCTTGAACCTTCAATCCTCCTGTCTCAGCCTCCTGAGTACTGGGATTACAAGTGTGTGCCACCACTCTGTTTTTTTTTTTTTTTTTTTAAATTGGGCAACTTTGGATTTTTGAGCTGGGGTTAATATAATAGTCAGATTTCTTATTAAGTTGATCTTACATGTTTTCCCTGTGGATACATTTAATGAGTATCTTTTGGGGGAACTACAGATTGAACCCAGGGGCATTTTACTTCTGAGCTATACCCCCAGGCCTTTTTGTTGTTGTTGTTTGTTTGTTTGTTTATTTATTTATTTATTTTTGTGGCACTAGGGATTGAACTCAGGGGCATTCTACCTCTGAGCTACACCCCCAGCCCTATTTTTTATTCTTTATTTTGAAACCGAGTCTCACTATGTTGCGGAGGGCCTCACTAGGTAGCTGAGGCTGGCTGCGAACCCGGATCCTCCGGTCTCACCTCCCGAATGCTGGAATTACAAGTGTGTGCCACCACGCCCGGCTATTTACTTATTTATTTATGTCTGTTTTATTGTTTATCTTGAAACAGGGTCTCACTACATTGCTGAGGCCTGCCATCCTTCTGTCTCAGTCATCCAAGTATTGAGATTATAGGCGTGCACCACCATGCCCGCTTTAGAACTTTTAATGGCTGGCTGACCTGTTCTGGGGGTCTTGCCTGCTTGGGAGGAGCTCCTGTGAGCTCTGCTCTTCTATTATGTTCTCTCTGCTTTCTGTACTGGAGATTCAACCACAAAAAAAGAAAAAAATGTTTTTCAACTGATAAAAGAGATGCATGCACAACATTGTGTATGAGTATACTAAAGACCATTAAATTGTATACTTTTTTTTTGGTACTGGGAATTGATACTAGGTGCATTCTGTCTCTGATCTACACCCCCAGCCCTATTTTATATTCTTTAATTTGAAACAGGGTCTCACTAAGTTACAGAGGGCCTCACTAAATAGCTAAGGCTGGCCACGAACCTGGGATCCTCTGGCCTCAGCCTCCCAAGTACTGTGATTACAAGCCCAGCTGAATTGTATAATTTAAAACAGCCAATAAGCCGGGTGTGGTGGCGCACGCTTGTAATCCCAGCATTCGGGAGGCTGAGACCGGAGGATGCCTGTTCACCGCCAGCCTCAGCTACCTAGTGAGGCACTCCGCAACTTAGTGAGACCCGGTTTCAAAAAATAAAGAATAAAAAATAGGGCTGGGGGTATAGCTCGGAGGTAGAATGCCCCTGAGTTCAACTCCCAGTACCGCCAAAAAAAAAAAAAAATAAAACAGCCAATAGATCCAGATGTGGCAGCACATGACTGAAAGCCCAGTACTTGGGAGGCTGAGTCAGGAGGATAACAGGTTCAAGGTCAGCCTCAGCAATTTAGCCAAGATCCTGCTTAAAAAAAAAAAAGGCCTGGGGTTATAGCTTTCAGTGTTTTCACAGGTATGTACAACCATCACTGCAGTTGATTTTAGAACATTTTCATCAGGCACTAGTTTTTTTTTTTTTTTTTTTTTTTTCGGTACTGGGGACTGAACTCAGGGGCGTTCTACCTCCGAGCTATACCCCCAGCCCTATTTTTTATTCTTTATTTTGAAACCGAGTCTCACTAAGTTGCGGAGGGCCTTACTAGGTAGCTGAGGCTGGCCTCGAACCCGGATCCTCCGGTCTCAACCTCCCAAATGCTGGGATTACAAGCGTGTGCCACCACGCCGGGCTTAGTTTTTTTGTGTGTATGTGTGATACTAGGGGTACTAGGGGTGGAACTGAGCATTCTACCTCTGAGTTCCACCCCCAACCCTATTTTATTTTTATTTTGAAACAGGGTCTTGCTGGGTTGATGAGAATCTCATGATTTGCTGAGTCTGTTCTTGAACCTTCGATCCACCTGTCTCAGCCTCCCAAGTACTGGGATTACAAGTGTGCACCACCACACCCAGCGAGGCACTAGTTTTTGACTCTTCTCATCATCATTTATGCGAGTATTTGACACATAGCAGATAATCAGTACTTGTGGAATGAGTGGTGTGAGTGTCTTGTCTGTTTGTGCTGCTGTAAAAAATACCTGAAACTGAGTGAGTAATTTATAAACAACAGGAAGTTTTTCTCACAGCCTGAGAACCTGGAAGTCCAAGGTGAAGGCACCAGCAGGTTTGGTGTCTGGTGAGGGCAGAGTCTCTGCTTCCAAGATGGTGCCTTGACTGCTGCTTCCTCCAGAGGAGACAAATCCTGTGTCCTCATGGGAGAAGGAACTGAAGACAGCAAACTCATTCCTGCAAACCCTTTGTCCCGTCCACCGGAGCTCTCTCCTGAAGGCCTCACCTCTTACTGCTCACATTGGCCATGGAGTTACTCTGAATTTTGGAGGGGACATAAACTTTAAACTAGCATGAGCTAAGGAGAATAAATCAGTTAATTCAACATTCAATGATTGCCAACTGTGTGCTGACAACTGAAGAAGATAGCAAAGGGGTGCTAAGACAAGGAGCTTTCCCTTGGAGAAGATAGTATAGTGATAATCGAAGAACAGTGCACAGAAATCAGGTGTCTGGGTGGTGTAGAGGGGATCTTATGGGGATTCAGAGAAGGATGATTGCAGGGAGCATTAGTATTACTGTTGACTTTTTTTTTTTTTTTGTGGTACTGGGGATTGAACCCAGGGGCATTCTATCTCCGGGCTACGCCCCCAGTCCTATTTTTTATTCTTTATTTTGAAATAGGGTCTCACTAAGTTGCGGAGAGCCTCAGTAAGTAGCTGAGGCTAGCAATGAACCCGAATCCTCCGGTCTCAGCCTCCCAAGTACTGGGATTACAAGTGTGCGCCATCACGTCCAGCTCTCATATCATTATTTTGAAGAAGACTGAATTCTTTTTTATGCATTTGTCTACTTATCTGTATTTCTTTAATGAGGCATTTATTTCTGGGCCAGTGGCACATGTCTATAATCCCAATACTTGGGAGGTTGAGACAGGAGGATCGACGGTTCAAGGCCAGACTAAGCAATTTAGCAAGACTCTGTTTCAAAATAAAAAGTAGAGCTGGGGCAGTGGTGCACGCCTATAATTCCAGTACTTGGGAGGCTGAGACAGGAGGATCATAGGTTTGAGGACAGACTCAGCAAGTAGTAAGACTCTCATCAACCTAGCAAGCCCCTGTTTCAAAATAAAACTAAAAAATAGGTCTGGGCTGGGAGTATAGCTCAGAGGTAGAATGCCCCTGGGTTCAATCCCCAGTACCACAAAATGAGTAAGTAAAAAAATAAAAAGTAAAATAGGGCTTAGGGTATAGATCAGAAGTAGAATGCCCCTGGGTTCAATCTCCAGTACCAAAAAAGAAAAAAAAAAAAAATTGCAGTAATGAGGCCATTTATTGGAAACCTTCCTGAAGAAGAGTTTTTGCTTGGGATAATAGAAATTCTGTTGTAGTGGCAAGAACTGGCTCAGCAGCAAACCAGGACAACTATAATGACAATGTCAATCAAAACTTCTCTAGCATTTAGTAAATGTCTCTGCTGCTTGAAGTGCTTTATGTGCATGATCTCATTTAATCCTCACAGCTACCCTTTGGAGTAGATTGTGTTGCCATCATTTTATAGGGGGGAAATGGAGGCACAGAGAAGTTGAATAACTTTATTCTAAAGTCAATGCATGGTAGCACCAGCTTGGCTGAATCCTTAATGATGCCTTGACTGCTGTCCCATGTCTTGATTTCCTGTTATGTATTGGGCACTTTGTTAGGGATATAGTGGTGAGTAGAATGGACCAGTCCTCCGCCAGCACAGAATGCATTCTAGTTGGGAAGCTCAGGGGTGGGAAGAATAGAAAACTCTTAACAGAGATGGTGGGCAGGAAGGGAAGCTTTGAGCAAGAGAAAGGTTGAGTCACTGCCTGGAATTGTGTGATTGAAGCCTAGCTCTCTTGTCTTCTGTGCAGTGTGGTTCTTTGACTGTGAAGTCCATAGCCTTTACCAGAACTTGCACGTGCTTTCATTGTGGGCAAATATTGGTGTGCCATGCTCTGTGAAAGGGACTGCATCCAGACACTCCCAGAAAGGTCTCTTGAGGACGAAGGGTTTGGAAGCAGAAGACTTTATTCAGATGTAAATGGGTGCCGAACTGCTTGAGTTGTGTGTGGTTAAAGAAGTTGGTCATGAAGCAAAAAATGACCCTTTGTGAAGAATTTGAGAATCATCTCTACATAGGAATATTCTTTCCTGCTAGGGCAGGAGAGGAGCTGTGGACAGTGTCTGTGGGGCAAGGGTCAGAAGCACCACAGTACCTATAAGACATGGGAGGGGAATTCCTGACTTCTCCAGTCATGAAACACTACGGGGATGCTGGAGTGGAAGAAAGTCATCTTTGTCCTTAACAAATGTGCTCAGTGAGGCCAACCTCGTGACCGCAGTCATCTTAAGAAAACATTTGATTGAGAAATGATTGTGTTTTCACATGAAACTCTATTAACACATACACAGATAAACCAAAGTATACCTTTTAGGATAGGATGAAAGGAAACTTTCTGAACTTGCTGTGTTGGGGAAACATTAAATAGAACTTTCTGGCAATAGGGATTTACTATTGGAATGAACCTCCTTATCATTTGGACTTTAAAAATAGACTGGCTAAAAAAAAAATAAAAATAAAAATAGACTGGCTACTGGTCTGACACATTTTTAGTAAAATCCTGTTTGACAATTAGGACATGGACATAAGTTATTGCCTGACATTCTTTTAGATATGACAAGCCAGGTGTGGTGGCACATGCCTGTAATCCCAGTACTTGGGAGGCTGAAACAGGAGGATTGCAGGTTTGAGGACAGCCTCAGCAAGTAGTGAGACTCTCAACAACCTAGCAAGACCCGGTTTCAAAATAAAATTATAATAGGACTGGGGGTGTAGCTTGGAGGCAAAATGCCCCTGGATTCAATTCCCAGTAACACACACACACACACACACACACACACACACACACACACAAAATAAAAGAATATATGTGTGGATACATAATGATGTTGGTCTTGGATTTCTCAAGGAAGAATTCTTCAGCATCCACTTCTTTCTCTTCCATAGAAGATAGAAAAATGTCACCCAAATTCTGTCCCTGTGCTGGTCTAACAGGTCATTGCAGGACAAAGAAATGAAGCTCAGTATTAGTCTGTTGGCTGTATGAGGGAATTGAGCTCTGCTTACTTTTTAGGGTACTGGTCCCGGTTCTAATAAGAGTGAAAATCTTGTTTGATTCCTCAGATTCTTCTGAGTTCAGCCAAAAAATGGAATGAAATAAAAATAAGCCAAGAATCAATCAATAAAAGTCATTAATAGGAACTTAGTTTGGGGAATAACTGTCAAGTCAGTTTTTTTTTTTTTTTTTTGTGGTACTAGGGATTGAACCCAGGGACATTTTACCACCTAGCTACACCCCCAGTCCTATTTTTATTCTTTATTTTTGAAACAGGGTCTCACTAAGTTGGGGAGGGTCTAAGTAGCTGAGGCTGGCTACGAACCCTGATCCTCCTGTCTCAGCCTCCCAAGTACTGGGATTCCAAGCGTGGGCCACCATGCCTGGCTTCAAGTTAGTTTTTTAATCCCAAGGGAAAGTTGTATTGATTGGTTGGCCCAGAGTGGAATTTTTTTTTATAAGTACTCAGTTGTGATGGGAGTAATTAGACCTCCTATGGTTCTTTTTGCCTCCTGTCACTGAGACATCTATATAAAACTTTAGAGGAATGTCTGATTGCAGTTGATACAGATTGGATCCTTTTGTTCCAGAGTGGCCAGAACTGGAAGGACCTTGACACTGAGCTACTGAGGAGTATTTTCTGGTGTCTTTGAGGTTTAACTTCTAGAGGCTCTGGCTGTGCTGCTGAATGAGGCCCTTGAGTTCCTTTGCCATTCCTAGCCTTCCCCTTCCAAGGGCTTCTGGGAACAAAGTCCTTGTGTGGTCATTCTTCCTGGAATGATTCTCAGTACTAAGACAGAGTCTCTTGGGACTGTCATCGTTCTTGTTTGCTTGGGTCAGAGGTTGACTGCTGGACACTTCATGAACTACTTTGAATTCTAAATTGAAACAATGGGGAAATCATTGCATACTGCTATATTTCATTGTACAGACTACTTAGAAACCTATACAAAGTAAAACTTCATGGGTAATTTAGAGAAAGAGAGAGATATGAACTGCTGTTGAGTTTCTTACAATTAATTTGATATTAGATTGTTACTTTATGCCAGGCGTGGCGCACACTTGTAATCCCAGTACTTGGGAGGCTGAAACCGGAGGATCTGGGTTCCCAGCCAGCCTCAGCTACTTAGTGAGGCCGTCTGCAACTTAGACCCTGTTTCAAAATAAAGAATAAAAAATAGGGCTGAGGGTGTAGCTTGGAGGTAGAATGCCCCTGGGTTCAATCTCCCCAGTACCGCCAAAAAAAAAAAAAAAAAAAAAAAAGGATTGTCACTTTACTAAAAGCCAGCTTTAATAATACCATTACTATTTTGTGTTTATGGTACTGGGGGTTGAACTCAGGGCATTCTACCTTGGAGTTATAACCCCCAGCCCTATTTATTTATTTATTCTACCTCTGAGCTATACCCCAGTCCTATTTTTTATTCTTTATTTTGAAACATGGTCTCACTAAGTTGTGGAGGGTCTCACTAAGTAGCTGAGGCTGGCTGCAAACCTGGATCCTGTGGTCTCAGCCTCCCAAGTACTGGAATTACAAGCATGCTCCACCACACCCAGTTTTATTTTTATTTTGAAACAGATTCTTACTAGGTTAGTGAGATTCTCTACTTACTGAGGCTGTCAGCGAACCTGAGGTCCTCCTGTGTCAGCCTCCCAAGTACTAGGATTATAGGTGTGTGCCACCATGGCCGACTCATCATGCTCTTTTGATTGGGGGAGGGAAGGGAGGAATGGATATCTGAAGTGAGCAATAAGGTCTTTCATTTTTTTAGATAGAACCACTACAAGTCCCACCACACTGCTGAAGTAGTCCCTGAATGGCTAACTTCTGAGCCACAATCAGGTGCAGGCCCAGCAGCTGCTGCTGCACACCTGGGTGTTTTCCCAGTGGGCTGGTCTTTAAGCGTGGCTCACATTTGTGCTTAACTGTGTGCCTGGCACTGTGCCATGCCCCCATGCCCTTTACACAGTTTATGTCCCTTAGTCCTCTCGATACCCCTAGGAGTTGTATAATCCACTATTATCTTGTGTCCCTGAGGCTTCAGTAGTTAAGTAACTT